>JAWNLL010000437.1:0-308668 GCA_035042425.1 Drosophila flavopinicola | reverse complement strand
GACGGGCAAGGACAGGGGCAAAGCTGAAGCTGAAGTGCAGCAAGCTGCCGAAGTAGAGCAGAGACACAAGTGGGCAAGGAGGCTGCAGTGGAGCAACAGCAGGATCAGGATCAGGAGCAGATCGCGATGGATACGTTGGGCATGCCGCCGCCGGAGAAAGAGCCAGTCCTGGTCATCAATGAATGCAAGTTTGAAGATGACGAAGGACATCAGGCACAGGCTGCGCAATCGAAGCCAGCTGAGCAGCAACCGCTGGTGGAGCTGCAGCTGGATGTAGAGGAAATGGCGATGGAGATGGAGGTGGAGGTAAAGCAGGTGCCCGATCAATTGGAAATGCAGAACAAGATTCTCACTACGCCACAAAATAGTCAAGAAGAGGACAATGAATCGGTCTGCGGCATTGGCAGCGATGACTCCGACATCGAGACGGAGCATGAACAGCAACAGCAGCCAGCCAAGCAGCGCGATGAGTGGATCGATGTGGAGTCGGGCCACACCACAGTGCGTCAGAAGTCGATTTTCCGCAATTTCCACAAATTCTGCAGCAAACTGAAAAGTACCAATACCACCGCCAGCTCCAGCGTCAACGGATCTCCAAACAGCAACAGCAACGGCAGCGCCAAGACAATCCGTAATAAATCCAAATCGCCCGTCAGCAATTGCAGTGACAGCGATTTGAATGCGCCCACTAAAAATCCAACGTCCGCCAGAGCTCCAATGTCTGTCGTTGACAATGTGGCTTATCGTATGCGTGGCACGCCCACTAATCAGGCCGCCTTCGACTGCATGCAGCAAGGCTGCAAATTTATGTACTCCGATGAGCTGGAGGGTCTGGAGAATCACATGGAGGGAACTGCCAATGTAGAGCCAACACTCGTGGAGCCAGCTTTGCCCAAGCTGCGCGTGCGTCGCTTTACCGGCGATCGTCTGGCGCCTGAGCCGGAGCCGGAGGCGGAGCCAGAGCCAGATCCGGAGGCCGTGCCCGAACTCGAGCAAACAGAAGCTATTAAGAATGCAATGTTGCGCACTTTGCTCGTCGCCGAGCAGCGTCCGCCCAGCCAGCAGCAGCAGGAGCTGAATGCGGCCGGTGTCGGTGAGTTCCTGTGCGCCAAGACCGGCCTGATGCAGACGGCTGAGAAAGGATCGCCCGTTGTGGTGACGGCGGCAAAGCCCGCCGTTGTCAATCATCCATCGGAGCTGGGCCGGGCCATCAATCAGGTGTTCAGTCTGACCGTTCATCCGCCCATCCAACTGCCAGCCGAAGCCATCACCCTGCCGGCGGTGAGCAACAGCGATTTCGTGCTCACCCAGAGCGTAACGCAAAACGCCCAGATCAACATATGCATTGCGCCGCATCAGACGCAGGAGAGTCCAGCTGCAGCTGCAGCTCCAGCTCCAGAACCAGCTCCAGCTGCAGTTCCATCTCCAGCTGCAGCTCCAGCTTTAACCGCATCGCAGCGCAAGACGCGCCTGGTGGCGGATCGTTTCCGTTGCATGGCGCCCAATTGTAATTTTTGCGCACCTGCTCGCGCACCTGCTCCCGCACCTGCTCCCGCACCGGCTGCCGCACCATATTTCAATCCCAATCCCACTACGCAACAATTGCCCATACTACAGCGCATTGCAAAGCGACGCCGGACGTACGTGGAGCCCGGCCAGCTGGAGCCGGCAGCGAACACTAATCGCGGCTGTCCGCCGGCAGGCAATGCCCGATCCTAGGTCTAGTCCGCGTTAGCAAACAAATCACACTCAAGCGTTCCATACTGCCATTGCAGCATTGTGGCCCAAACGAGACAAGATTACAATATTTAACATTAGATTATGATCAGTTCCATGCGCCAAAATATGTATGTATGTTTGATGTTTGATGTAGATTTTGTAACCAAGTGTCGTCGATAAGGTATATAACATACTGAATAAGTAAACTTGGTCGCTACTACTAATAAAATATATGAATTTTACCTCAAGGCGACAAATGCATTAAAAACTATGCTAGCAATTTGTGAAGAACTCAAATTTCTGAAAATTTCAATTTTTTTTATATTTATACACTATTCTTAAGTTAGTTAGACAACAAACGTCTCAACGTAAGACATGAATACATTTTTTATATATCCATGTACTATATAGACATATATACTATATACTAACAATTGGTATAGAAGACTTATGTGTCACATTATACACTGGCCATACAAAATATGACAAAAATATTGCTCTATTGTTAAACAATATTGGCAAATTCAAAGAGAGAGCGAGAGAGAGTAACTTTATTCTGGAAGTTTGGATAATATTAGTCTGATATGAAGTACGTCAGAACTGTATAAGTCGAGCATGCTCATATTGCTTTTTTACATATATATATTTATACTCTTTTCGAAGAAAATAGTATATTAAGTTTGTCCTGAAGTTTGTAACGCATAGAAGGAAGCGTCGGAGACCCCCAAAAGTTACTGCCAGTATGCTTAGAATGACAATACAAATTGATCTAGCCATGTCCGTCTGTCTGTCTGTCTGTCTGTCTGTCTGTCTGTCTGTCTGTCTGTCTGTCTGTCTGTCTGTCTGTCTGTCTGTCTGTCTGTCTGTATGTATGCAAACTAGTCCCTCAGTTTTTGATCTATCGCGATTAAACTTTGCATAGACACTTATTATTCCAGGGGACAGCACATTGGTCGGAGCTGGCCGGATCGGAATACTATATCTTATAGCTGCCATACAACTCGAAGTCGGTTTTGGCCATATATCCCATGTTTTTGAATCTATCGGTATGAAACTTTGCACCGATACTTATTATTCAAAGAGACATCACATTGGTTGGAGCCGGCTGGATCGGATCACTATATCTTATAGCTGCCATACAACTCGAAGTCGGTTTTGGCCATATATCCCATGTTTTTTAATCTATCGCGATGAAACTTTGCACCGATACTTATTATTCAAAGAGACATCACATTGGTTGGAGCCGGCCGGATCGGATCACTATATCTTATAGCTGCTATACAACTGGCAATGAATTAAATATACTTAGAACAAAAAAAAAATGTTACGCGACAAAACGATTTTGTACAGCTTATGAAATTTCAGTGGTGCAGTTGGCAGAGTGAAAATTGCCTATAGGTTCGAAAAGAGTATAAAATCTTCGGCACTCCGAAGATAATCCTTCCCCACTTGTTTTTTTTTGTCTTTTTATACTCTGATACCGAAGGTACTCATTATACTCTGATACCGAAGGTACTCATAGTATATTGGTTTTGTCGAATGTCCGTCAGGCCGTCCGTCTGTCCGTCTGTCTGTCTGGATGAACGCGCGTATTTCCGAAACGATATTAGATAGACTCTTGAAATCTTTTGCGTTATGATTATAGCTATCTGCTTCAGATCAAGTTTATTCCAAATTTATGCCACGCCCACTGGGAGGCTGGCAAATCGATAACATGTCGATACACCTCAAATCACAAATCGATTAAACGTGAATAACTCCCACAATTTTGAAGCTAGAGTAATCAAATTTGGTAGGTATATTGCTGGTGACCTCCCGAAAAAATTGGATCCTAGGTTAATCGGCCACGCCCATTATTACGCCCACCAGCCCCCCTCCAAAATTAATTTGAAATGCTTATATCTCCCGCAGTTTTAGAGCTAAAGTCACCATATTTGGAATATATATTACTGGTGACGTCCTCTACAGATTACAGAAACAAAATTTCGACCACGCCCACTCCCGCCCCCGTAATCGCGAAAATCGATATACATGAATGCACAATTCGATAACACGTGTATATTTCCCGCAATTTTGAAGCTAGAGTCCCAAAATTTGGAATTTAGACTAGGGCTGACCAGCCCAAAAGATTGCGTCCTGGATTTTCCGGCCACGCCCACTAGAACGCCCCCCAGCCACCCCGCCCCCACGAAACACGGAAGCCTATATCTCGCACATTTTAAGAGCTAGGGCCACCAAACTTTGAGGGTAGACTTCTGGCCAAGTCCTCTAAAGATCGGACAAAAAATTTTGGGGCCACGCCCCCGCCCGCCCCCTAAAATCGCGAAAATGTATATCTTCCACGGTTTTAGAGCTAGAGTCACCAAAATTGGAGGATAGACTTATTGTCAGCCCCCCCAAAGATCGTCAAAAAAATTTGGGGACACGCCCCCTCCCGCCCCCAAAAATCGCGAAAATGTATATCATCCACAGTTTTAGAGCTAGAGTCACCAAATTTATAAGATAGATTTCTTGTCACGCCCTCTAAAGATCGGAAACAATTTTGGGGCCACGCCTCCTCCCGCCCCCAAAAATCGCGAAAGTTTATATCTTCCACAGTTTTAGAGCTAGAGTCACCAAAATTGGAAGATAGACTTCTTGTCACCCCCTCTAAAGATCGGAAAAAATTTGGGGCCACGCCCCCTCCCGCCCCCAAAAATCGCGAAAATGTATATCTTCCACAGTTTTAAAGCTAAAATCACCAAATTTGGAAAATAGACTTCTGGTCACCCCCTCTTAAGATCGACCACGCCCCTCCAGTCCCCAAAAACTTGGAAGGCCGATTTCGGGTCACCCAAACACCAGCAAAAATGTTCTGTTCACTTGCTTTCAGCTGTTCTTAAAATGGTATCAGAGTATTACGCAGTCGGCTCCGCCCGACTGCAACGTTCTCACTTGTTAAATTTGAATACATCAACATACCTATGTAGTATCTGTCAAGATTCGAAACTATGCCTAGAAAGCATAGCCTTTTTAAAAAAACAGTATCAGTTGTGGCATTGCCGAGTAAAGTTACATTTCAAAGTGAAATACAAAATTTTACGAAAAATCTAAATATATATTTGAAAAGAATTTATCAAGAGTCCAAGTCATAAGCTCAACTATTGGCATCTGTGTTGTTATCAGTGAGGTAAATTCTCAGGTAAGTCTACTGCTTCAGACTCCTCGAATCGTTTAGCAAGCTGCATTTGCAGTGCCGAAATAGCTCAGTTGGGAGAGCGTTAGACTGAAGATCTAAATGTCCCCGGTTCAATCCCGGGTTTCGGCAAGTGCTAATTTTTATACTCTGATACCGAAGGTACTCATAGTATATTGGTTTTGTCGAAT
Organism: Drosophila flavopinicola; assembly: GCA_035042425.1. Lineage (NCBI taxonomy): Eukaryota > Metazoa > Arthropoda > Insecta > Diptera > Drosophilidae > Drosophila > Drosophila flavopinicola. Next base: position 303,583 of record JAWNLL010000437.1, on the reverse strand, counting down.
GTCCGTCAGGCCGTCCGTCTGTCCGTCTGTCCGTCTGTCTGGATGAACGCGCGTATTTCCGAAACGATATTAGATAGATTCTTGAAATCTTTTGCGTTATGATTATAGCTATCTGCTTCAGATCAAGTTTATTCCAAATTTATGCCACGCCCACTGGGAGGCTGGCAAATCGATAACATGTCGATACACCTCAAATCACAAATCGATTAAACGTGAATAACTCCCACAATTTTGAAGCTAGAGTAATCAAATTTGGTAGGTATATTGCTGGTGACCTCCCGAAAAAATTGGATCCTAGGTTAATCAGCCACGCCCATTATTACGCCCACCAGCCCCCCCTCCAAAATTAATTTGAAATGCTTATATCTCCCGCAGTTTTAGAGCTAAAGTCACCATATTTGGAATATATATTACTGGTGACGTCCTCTACAGATTACAGAAACAAAATTTCGACCACGCCCACTCCCGCCCCCGTAATCGCGAAAATCGATATACATGAATGCACAATTCGATAACACGTGTATATTTCCCGCAATTTTGAAGCTAGAGTCCCAAAATTTGGAATTTAGACTAGGGCTGACCAGCCCAAAAGATTGCGTCCTGGATTTTCCGGCCACGCCCACTAGAACGCCCCCCAGCCACCCCGCCCCCACGAAACACGGAAGCCTATATCTCGCACATTTTAAGAGCTAGGGCCACCAAACTTTGAGGGTAGACTTCTGGCCAAGTCCTCTAAAAATCGGGCAAAAAATTTTGGGGCCACGCCCCCGCCCGCCCCCTAAAATCGCGAAAATGTATATCTTCCACGGTTTTAGAGCTAGAGTCACCAAAATTGGAGGATAGACTTATTGTCAGCCCCCCCAAAGATCGTCAAAAAAATTTGGGGCCACGCCCCCTCCCGCCCCCAAAAATCGCGAAAACGTATATCATCCACAGTTTTAGAGCTAGAGTCACCAAATTTATAAGATAGATTTCTTGTCACGCCCTCTAAAGATCGGAAAAAATTTTTGGGGCCACGCCTCCTCCCTCCCCCAAAAATCGCGAAAGTTTATATCTTCCACAGTTTTAGAGCTAGAGTCACCAAAATTGGAAGATAGACTTCTTGTCACCCCCTCTAAAGATCGGAAAAAATTTGGGGCCACGCCCCCTCCCGCCCCCAAAAATAGCGAAAATGTATATCTTCCACAGTTTTAAAGCTAAAATCACCAAATTTGGAAAATAGACTTCTGGTCCCGCCCAAAAATAGCGAAAATGTATATCTTCCACAGTTTTAAAGCTAAAATCACCAAATTTGGAAAATAGACTTCTGGTCACCCCCTCTTAAGATCGACCACGCCCCTCCAGTCCCCAAAAACTTGGAAGGCCGATTTCGGGTCACCCAAACACCAGCAAAAATGTTCTGTTCACTTGCTTTCAGCTGTTCTTAAAATGGTATCAGAGTATTACGCAGTCGGCTCCGCCCGACTGCAACGTTCTCACTTGTTAAATTTGAATACATCAACATACCTATGTAGTATCTGTCAAGATTCGAAACTATGCCTAGTAAAGTTACATTTCAAAGTGAAATACAAAATTTTACGAAAAATCTAAATATATATTTGAAAAGAATTTATCAAGAGTCCAAGTCATAAGCTCAACTATTGGCATCTGTGTTGTTATCAGTGAGGTAAATTCTCAGGTAAGTCTACTGCTTCAGACTCCTCGAATCGTTTAGCAAGCTGCATTTGCAGTGCCGAAATAGCTCAGTTGGGAGAGCGTTAGACTGAAGATCTAAATGTCCCCGGTTCAATCCTGGGTTTCGGCAAGTGCTAATTTTTATACTCTGATACCGAAGGTACTCATAGTATATTGGTTTTGTCGAATGTCCGTCAGGCCGTCCGTCTGTCCGTCTGTCCGTCTGTCTGTCTGGATGAACGCACGTATTTCCGAAACGATATTAGATAGACTCTTGAAATCTTTTGCGTTATGATTATAGCTATCTGCTTCAGATCAAGTTTATTCCAAATTTATGCCACGCCCACTGGGAGGCTGGCAAATCGATAACATGTCGATACACCTCAAATCACAAATCGATTAAACGTGAATAACTCCCACAATTTTGAAGCTAGAGTAATCAAATTTGGTAGGTATATTGCTGGTGACCTCCCGAAAAAATTGGATCCTAGGTTAATCAGCCACGCCCATTATTACGCCCACCAGCCCCCCCTCCAAAATTAATTTGAAATGCTTATATCTCCCGCAGTTTTAGAGCTAAAGTCACCATATTTGGAATATATATTACTGGTGACGTCCTCTACAGATTACAGAAACAAAATTTCGACCACGCCCACTCCCGCCCCCGTAATCGCGAAAATCGATATACATGAATGCACAATTCGATAACACGTGTATATTTCCCGCAATTTTGAAGCTAGAGTCCCAAAATTTGGAATTTAGACTAGGGCTGACCAGCCCAAAAGATTGCGTCCTGGATTTTCCGGCCACGCCCACTAGAACGCCCCCCAGCCACCCCGCCCCCACGAAACACGGAAGCCTATATCTCGCACACTTTAAGAGCTAGGGCCACCAAACTTTGAGGGTAGACTTCTGGCCAAGTCCTCTAAAGATCGGACAAAAAATTTTGGGGCCACGCCCCCGCCCGCCCCCTAAAATCGCGAAAATGTATATCTTCCACGGTTTTAGAGCTAGAGTCACCAAAATTGGAGGATAGACTTATTGTCAGCCCCCCCAAAGATCGTCAAAAAAATTTGGGGACACGCCCCCTCCCGCCCCCAAAAATCGCGAAAATGTATATCATCCACAGTTTTAGAGCTAGAGTCACCAAATTTATAAGATAGATTTCTTGTCACGCCCTCTAAAGATCGGAAACAATTTTTGGGGCCACGCCTCCTCCCGCCCCCAAAAATCGCGAAAGTTTATATCTTCCACAGTTTTAGAGCTAGAGTCACCAAAATTGGAAGATAGACTTCTTGTCACCCCCTCTAAAGATCGGAAAAAATTTGGGGCCACGCCCCCTCCCGCCCCCAAAAATCGCGAAAATGTATATCTTCCACAGTTTTAAAGCTAAAATCACCAAATTTGGAAAATAGACTTCTGGTCACCCCCTCTTAAGATCGACCACGCCCCTCCAGTCCCCAAAAACTTGGAAGGCCGATTTCGGGTCACCCAAACACCAGCAAAAATGTTCTGTTCACTTGCTTTCAGCTGTTCTTAAAATGGTATCAGAGTATTACGCAGTCGGCTCCGCCCGACTGCAACGTTCTCACTTGTTAAATTTGAATACATCAACATACCTATGTAGTATCTGTCAAGATTCGAAACTATGCCTAGAAAGCATAGCCTTTTTAAAAAAACAGTATCAGTTGTGGCATTGCCGAGTAAAGTTACATTTCAAAGTGAAATACAAAATTTTACGAAAAATCTAAATATATATTTGAAAAGAATTTATCAAGAGTCCAAGTCATAAGCTCAACTATTGGCATCTGTGTTGTTATCAGTGAGGTAAATTCTCAGGTAAGTCTACTGCTTCAGACTCCTCGAATCGTTTAGCAAGCTGCATTTGCAGTGCCGAAATAGCTCAGTTGGGAGAGCGTTAGACTGAAGATCTAAATGTCCCCGGTTCAATCCCGGGTTTCGGCAAGTGCTAATTTTTATACTCTGATACCGAAGGTACTCATAGTATATTGGTTTTGTCGAATGTCCGTCAGGCCGTCCGTCTGTCCGTCTGTCCGTCTGTCTGGATGAACGCGCGTATTTCCGAAACGATATTAGATAGATTCTTGAAATCTTTTGCGTTATGATTATAGCTATCTGCTTCAGATCAAGTTTATTCCAAATTTATGCCACGCCCACTGGGAGGCTGGCAAATCGATAACATGTCGATACACCTCAAATCACAAATCGATTAAACGTGAATAACTCCCACAATTTTGAAGCTAGAGTAATCAAATTTGGTAGGTATATTGCTGGTGACCTCCCGAAAAAATTGGATCCTAGGTTAATCAGCCACGCCCATTATTACGCCCACCAGCCCCCCCTCCAAAATTAATTTGAAATGCTTATATCTCCCGCAGTTTTAGAGCTAAAGTCACCATATTTGGAATATATATTACTGGTGACGTCCTCTACAGATTACAGAAACAAAATTTCGACCACGCCCACTCCCGCCCCCGTAATCGCGAAAATCGATATACATGAATGCACAATTCGATAACACGTGTATATTTCCCGCAATTTTGAAGCTAGAGTCCCAAAATTTGGAATTTAGACTAGGGCTGACCAGCCCAAAAGATTGCGTCCTGGATTTTCCGGCCACGCCCACTAGAACGCCCCCCAGCCACCCCGCCCCCACGAAACACGGAAGCCTATATCTCGCACATTTTAAGAGCTAGGGCCACCAAACTTTGAGGGTAGACTTCTGGCCAAGTCCTCTAAAAATCGGGCAAAAAATTTTGGGGCCACGCCCCCGCCCGCCCCCTAAAATCGCGAAAATGTATATCTTCCACGGTTTTAGAGCTAGAGTCACCAAAATTGGAGGATAGACTTATTGTCAGCCCCCCCAAAGATCGTCAAAAAAATTTGGGGCCACGCCCCCTCCCGCCCCCAAAAATCGCGAAAACGTATATCATCCACAGTTTTAGAGCTAGAGTCACCAAATTTATAAGATAGATTTCTTGTCACGCCCTCTAAAGATCGGAAAAAATTTTTGGGGCCACGCCTCCTCCCTCCCCCAAAAATCGCGAAAGTTTATATCTTCCACAGTTTTAGAGCTAGAGTCACCAAAATTGGAAGATAGACTTCTTGTCACCCCCTCTAAAGATCGGAAAAAATTTGGGGCCACGCCCCCTCCCGCCCCCAAAAATAGCGAAAATGTATATCTTCCACAGTTTTAAAGCTAAAATCACCAAATTTGGAAAATAGACTTCTGGTCACCCCCTCTTAAGATCGACCACGCCCCTCCAGTCCCCAAAAACTTGGAAGGCCGATTTCGGGTCACCCAAACACCAGCAAAAATGTTCTGTTCACTTGCTTTCAGCTGTTCTTAAAATGGTATCAGAGTATTACGCAGTCGGCTCCGCCCGACTGCAACGTTCTCACTTGTTTTTTTTTGTCTTTTTATACTCTGATACCGAAGGTACTCATATTGGTATATTGGTTTTGTCGAATGTCCGTCAGGCCGTCCGTCTGTCCGTCTGTCTGTCTGGATGAACGCGCGTATTTCCGAAACGATATTAGATAGACTCTTGAAATCTTTTGCGTTATGATTATAGCTATCTGCTTCAGATCAAGTTTATTCCAAATTTATGCCACGCCCACTGGGAGGCTGGCAAATCGATAACATGTCGATACACCTCTCAAATCACAAATCGATTAAACGTGAATAACTCCCACAATTTTGAAGCTAGAGTAATCAAATTTGGTAGGTATATTGCTGGTGACCTCCCGAAAAAATTGGATCCTAGGTTAATCGGCCACGCCCATTATTACGCCCACCAGCCCCCCCCCCTCCAAAATTAATTTGAAATGCTTATATCTCCCGCAGTTTTAGAGCTAAAGTCACCATATTTGGAATATATATTACTGGTGACGTCCTCTGCAGATTACAGAAACAAAATTTCGACCACGCCCACTCCCGCCCCCGTAATCGCGAAAATCGATATACATGAATGCACAATTCGATAACACGTGTATATTTCCCGCAATTTTGAAGCTAGAGTCCCAAAATTTGGAATTTAGACTAGGGCTGACCAGCCCAAAAGATTGCGTCCTGGATTTTCCGGCCACGCCCACTAGAACGCCCCCCAGCCACCCCGCCCCCACGAAACACGGAAGCCTATATCTCGCACACTTTAAGAGCTAGGGCCACCAAACTTTGAGGGTAGACTTCTGGCCAAGTCCTCTAAAGATCGGACAAAAAATTTTGGGGCCACGCCCCCGCCCGCCCCCTAAAATCGCGAAAATGTATATCTTCCACGGTTTTAGAGCTAGAGTCACCAAAATTGGAGGATAGACTTATTGTCAGCCCCCCCAAAGATCGTCAAAAAAATTTGGGGACACGCCCCCTCCCGCCCCCAAAAATCGCGAAAATGTATATCATCCACAGTTTTAGAGCTAGAGTCACCAAATTTATAAGATAGATTTCTTGTCACGCCCTCTAAAGATCGGAAACAATTTTTGGGGCCACGCCTCCTCCCGCCCCCAAAAATCGCGAAAGTTTATATCTTCCACAGTTTTAGAGCTAGAGTCACCAAAATTGGAAGATAGACTTCTTGTCACCCCCTCTAAAGATCGGAAAAAATTTGGGGCCACGCCCCCTCCCGCCCCCAAAAATCGCGAAAATGTATATCTTCCACAGTTTTAAAGCTAAAATCACCAAATTTGGAAAATAGACTTCTGGTCACCCCCTCTTAAGATCGACCACGCCCCTCCAGTCCCCAAAAACTTGGAAGGCCGATTTCGGGTCACCCAAACACCAGCAAAAATGTTCTGTTCACTTGCTTTCAGCTGTTCTTAAAATGGTATCAAGTATTACGCAGTCGGCTCCGCCCGACTGCAACGTTCTCACTTGTTAAATTTGAATACATCAACATACCTATGTAGTATCTGTCAAGATTCGAAACTATGCCTAGAAAGCATAGCCTTTTTAAAAAAACAGTATCAGTTGTGGCATTGCCGAGTAAAGTTACATTTCAAAGTGAAATACAAAATTTTACGAAAAATCTAAATATATATTTGAAAAGAATTTATCAAGAGTCCAAGTCATAAGCTCAACTATTGGCATCTGTGTTGTTATCAGTGAGGTAAATTCTCAGGTAAGTCTACTGCTTCAGACTCCTCGAATCGTTTAGCAAGCTGCATTTGCAGTGCCGAAATAGCTCAGTTGGGAGAGCGTTAGACTGAAGATCTAAATGTCCCCGGTTCAATCCCGGGTTTCGGCAAGTGCTAATTTTTATACTCTGATACCGAAGGTACTCATAGTATATTGGTTTTGTCGAATGTCCGTCAGGCCGTCCGTCTGTCCGTCTGTCCGTCTGTCTGGATGAACGCGCGTATTTCCGAAACGATATTAGATAGATTCTTGAAATCTTTTGCGTTATGATTATAGCTATCTGCTTCAGATCAAGTTTATTCCAAATTTATGCCACGCCCACTGGGAGGCTGGCAAATCGATAACATGTCGATACACCTCAAATCACAAATCGATTAAACGTGAATAACTCCCACAATTTTGAAGCTAGAGTAATCAAATTTGGTAGGTATATTGCTGGTGACCTCCCGAAAAAATTGGATCCTAGGTTAATCAGCCACGCCCATTATTACGCCCACCAGCCCCCCCTCCAAAATTAATTTGAAATGCTTATATCTCCCGCAGTTTTAGAGCTAAAGTCACCATATTTGGAATATATATTACTGGTGACGTCCTCTACAGATTACAGAAACAAAATTTCGACCACGCCCACTCCCGCCCCCGTAATCGCGAAAATCGATATACATGAATGCACAATTCGATAACACGTGTATATTTCCCGCAATTTTGAAGCTAGAGTCCCAAAATTTGGAATTTAGACTAGGGCTGACCAGCCCAAAAGATTGCGTCCTGGATTTTCCGGCCACGCCCACTAGAACGCCCCCAGCCACCCCGCCCCCACGAAACACGGAAGCCTATATCTCGCACATTTTAAGAGCTAGGGCCACCAAACTTTGAGGGTAGACTTCTGGCCAAGTCCTCTAAAAATCGGGCAAAAAATTTTGGGGCCACGCCCCCGCCCGCCCCCTAAAATCGCGAAAATGTATATCTTCCACGGTTTTAGAGCTAGAGTCACCAAAATTGGAGGATAGACTTATTGTCAGCCCCCCCAAAGATCGTCAAAAAATTTGGGGCCACGCCCCCTCCCGCCCCCAAAAATCGCGAAAACGTATATCATCCACAGTTTTAGAGCTAGAGTCACCAAATTTATAAGATAGATTTCTTGTCACGCCCTCTAAAGATCGGAAAAAATTTTTGGGGCCACGCCTCCTCCCTCCCCCAAAAATCGCGAAAGTTTATATCTTCCACAGTTTTAGAGCTAGAGTCACCAAAATTGGAAGATAGACTTCTTGTCACCCCCTCTAAAGATCGGAAAAAATTTGGGGCCACGCCCCCTCCCGCCCCCAAAAATAGCGAAAATGTATATCTTCCACAGTTTTAAAGCTAAAATCACCAAATTTGGAAAATAGACTTCTGGTCACCCCCTCTTAAGATCGACCACGCCCCTCCAGTCCCCAAAAACTTGGAAGGCCGATTTCGGGTCACCCAAACACCAGCAAAAATGTTCTGTTCACTTGCTTTCAGCTGTTCTTAAAATGGTATCAGAGTATTACGCAGTCGGCTCCGCCCGACTGCAACGTTCTCACTTGTTAAATTTGAATACATCAACATACCTATGTAGTATCTGTCAAGATTCGAAACTATGCCTAGTAAAGTTACATTTCAAAGTGAAATACAAAATTTTACGAAAAATCTAAATATATATTTGAAAAGAATTTATCAAGAGTCCAAGTCATAAGCTCAACTATTGGCATCTGTGTTGTTATCAGTGAGGTAAATTCTCAGGTAAGTCTACTGCTTCAGACTCCTCGAATCGTTTAGCAAGCTGCATTTGCAGTGCCGAAATAGCTCAGTTGGGAGAGCGTTAGACTGAAGATCTAAATGTCCCCGGTTCAATCCCGGGTTTCGGCAAGTGCTAATTTTTTATTTTTATACTCTGATACCGAAGGTACTCATAGTATATTGGTTTTGTCGAATGTCCGTCAGGCCGTCCGTCTGTCCGTCTGTCTGTCTGGATGAACGCGCGTATTTCCGAAACGATATTAGATAGACTCTTGAAATCTTTTGCGTTATGATTATAGCTATCTGCTTCAGATCAAGTTTATTCCAAATTTATGCCACGCCCACTGGGAGGCTGGCAAATTGATAACATGTCGATACACCTCAAATCACAAATCGATTAAACGTGAATAACTCCCACAATTTTGAAGCTAGAGTAATCAAATTTGGTAGGTATATTGCTGGTGACCTCCCGAAAAAATTGGATCCTAGGTTAATCAGCCACGCCCATTACTACGCCCACCAGCCCACCCCCTCCAAAATTAATTTGAAATGCTTATATCTCCCGCAGTTTTAGAGCTAAAGTCACCATATTTGGAATATATATTACTGGTGACGTCCTCTACAGATTACAGAAACAAAATTTCGACCACGCCCACTCCCGCCCCCGTAATCGCGAAAATCGATATACATGAATGCACAATTCGATAACACGTGTATATTTCCCGCAATTTTGAAGCTAGAGTCCCAAAATTTGGAATTTAGACTAGGGCTGACCAGCCCAAAAGATTGCGTCCTGGATTTTCCGGCCACGCCCACTAGAACGCCCCCCAGCCACCCCGCCCCCACGAAACACGGAAGCCTATATCTCGCACATTTTAAGAGCTAGGGCCACCAAACTTTGAGGGTAGACTTCTGGCCAAGTCCTCTAAAGATCGGACAAAAAATTTTGGGGCCACGCCCCCGCCCGCCCCCTAAAATCGCGAAAATGTATATCTTCCACGGTTTTAGAGCTAGAGTCACCAAAATTGGAGGATAGACTTATTGTCAGCCCCCCAAAGATCGTCAAAAAAATTTGGGGCCACGCCCCCTCCCGCCCCCAAAAATCGCGAAAATGTATATCATCCACAGTTTTAGAGCTAGAGTCACCAAATTTATAAGATAGATTTCTTGTCACGCCCTCTAAAGATCGGAAACAATTTTTGGGGCCACGCCTCCTCCCGCCCCCAAAAATCGCGAAAGTTTATATCTTCCACAGTTTTAGAGCTAGAGTCACCAAAATTGGAAGATAGACTTCTTGTCACCCCCTCTAAAGATCGCAAAAAATTTGGGGCCACGCCCCCTCCCGCCCCCAAAAATCGCGAAAATATATATCTTCCACAGTTTTAAAGCTAAAATCACCAAATTTGGAAAATAGACTTCTGGTCACCCCCTCTTAAGATCGACCACGCCCCTCCAGTCCCCAAAAACTTGGAAGGCCGATTTCGGGTCACCCAAACACCAGCAAAAATGTTCTGTTCACTTGCTTTCAGCTGTTCTTAAAATGGTATCAGAGTATTACGCAGTCGTAAACTAAATATTTTTAGAACAAAAAAAAAAAAACAAGTGAAGGGAAGGATTATCTTCGTCGTGCCGAAGATTTTATACTCTTTTCGAACCAATAGGCAATTTTCAATCTGCCAACTGCACCACTGAAATTTCATAAGCTGTACAAAATCGTTTTGTCGCTTAACATTTTTTTTTTTGTTCTAAGAATATTTAATTCATTGCCAGTTGTATAGCAGCTATAAGATATAGGGATCCAATCCGGCCGGCTCCAACCAATGTGATGTCTCTTTGAATAAGAAGTATCTGTGCAAAGTTTCATTGCGATTGATTAAAAAATATGGGATATATGGCCAAAACCGACTTCGAAGTTGTATGGCAGCTATAAGATATAGCTATCCGATCCAGCCGGCTCCAACCAATGTGATGTCTCTTTGAATAATAAGTATCAGTGCAAAGTTTCATTGCGATAGATTAAAAAACATGGGATATATGGCCAAAACCGACTTCAAGTTGTATGGCAGCTATAAGATATAGTGGTCCGATCCGGCCGGCTCCGACCAATGTGCTGTCCCCTAGAATAATAAGTGTCTGTGCAAAGTTTTATCGCGATAGCTCAAAAACTGAGGGACTAGTTTGCATACATACAGACAAACAGACAGACAGACAGACGGACATGGCTAGATCAATTTGTATTGTCATTCTAAGCATACTGGCAGTAACTTTTGGGGGTCTCCGACGCTTCCTTCTGTGCGTTACAAACTTCAGGACAAACTTAATATACTATTTTCTTCGAAAAGAGTATAAAGATACGCGACAAAACGATTTTGTACAGCTTATGAAATTTCAGTGGTGCAGTTGGCAGAGTGAAAATTGCCTATAGGTTCGAAAAGAGTATAAAATCTTCGGCACGCTGAAGATAATCCTTTCCCACTTGTTTTTTATCTATTTAGTTGATAAACCCACTTATGATTAAGTAAATTTGTCGACAGTATTGGGTCAATTTCATTATGATTATTAAATGTGTAATTATAATTTTAAGCTTGAAACTGAAAGTCGCCTATGATATGAAAACTAAACCAGAAACACATGGAATTGTTCTCCCAATACGTAAGCAGTTCTTAAAGCACATTTTGGAAGCTAAAGACTCGAATTGTGTGTTTTTCATTATGCATCCATTTTAATTATAACAGTTCATATAAAATGCTAAAGCTTTGACTTTTGAGCACACATTTAGCTTCACCAAATACCGCGATAAACTGAACAACTCATAACAATCGGCTGATAAATATATAAGTTATTGAAATAGATGAAATTGCTGGTTTTGTTTTTCCATCGACACATGATGACTTAAGAGCTAGTCTTGAAGGAGGCGCCTCAACTCTGCCTGCACGCATTGTGGTACAGCAGCTGAAATGTGGGCGTGTCCTTGCCCCGTCTGCGTGCCACATTCGCGCAGCGCAGCTGATTGAAGAACTCGCAGGGTGTGGCGTAGGTGATCAGCTCATCGTTGCGACTGACGCAGACGGGGCGATAGTAGCGCGGGCAGCTGTACTCGCAGCTGGACTCATCCTCGCCACTGGCCTCAATGTTGTTGCTGCTGCTCCGGCTGATCATTCACATCTGCCTCATCATCATCATCGTTATCCGAGTACTCCTCCGCATCGTCGGCACTGTTCGCCTGCAGATATATATCCTCGCTGCCAGCTGTCGCATAGTCCTCCAGCTCCGCTGCTCGACTGGCCGCCAGGAGCAGGAGCAGCACCAGCACTGCTATCAAATGGCGCATGTTGGACGCACTGTGCTCCTGACACTCGACTCCAGCGCACTTATATATAGACAGCCCATTGTTGCTGCTGTTGTTCTTGTTCTTTCAACAGTTGTGCAAACAGCTGATAAAGAGTTACCCAAAAAAGCAAATTTGATAAATAATTCAAATGCTGAATACACAGTTTTCGTGTCCAAGGCGATTTGATAAATATTCAAATGTGAATCAAGGGCAGGCGATTTGCTTTTGCTGCTAGCTGCCACAAATGTCACTCGATGTGTCAGGTGAAAAAAACCACCCCATAGTGTCTGGTCTGAGACTAGCCATCCGAACTTGGCGCCCAATTGTGCTATGCTAATGCAATTTTCTACAGCTGCTTTTTTGTATGCTTTGTAATACAAAATATAATGTAACTTTTTTTGTATATTTGATTATGTGTTAGTTAAGATCTCAAGAAGTTAATCAGAAACGGAGCTTAAAATCGTAAAAAATATATGTTAATAAAAAGCAAATTTTTCAAACAAGCTATCATTGAGGTCATTAATGTATCTATGAAATACAAAATGTATGTAATTGCTAAAGAAACTGATTTTTTCATAGAAATAACTGTTTTATTTCTTTTCCAAAACTTTCAACTCGACGAAAAAATTTAAATACATTTTTTGAGTTTATCGCCGCTGTAATTGAAATTCAAATAAGGAAATCTTTTTATACTCTTTTCGAAGAAAATGGTATATGAAGTTTGTGCTGAAGCTTGTAACGCATAGAAGGAAGCGTCGGAGACCCCCAAAAGTTACTGCCAGTATGCTTAGAATGACAAAACAAATTGATCTAGCCATGTCCGTCTGTCTGTATGTATACAAACTAGTCTCTCAGTTTTTGAGCTATCGTGATCAAACTTTGCATAGAGATTTATTATTCAAAGGGACAGCACATTGGTCGGAACCGACCAGATCGGACCACTATATCTTATAGCTGCCATACAACTGGAAGTCGGTTTTGGCCATAAATCCCATGTTTTCAATGCAATCGGGAAAAAACTTCGCACAAATACATATTATTCAAGCATACATCACATCAATTGGAGCCGGCCGGATCGGATCACTATATCTTATAGCTGCCATACAACTGGAAGTCGGTTTTGGCCATAAATCTCATGTTTTCAAAGCTATCGCAATGAAACTTTGCACAGATACATATTATTCAAACATACATCACATCGATCGGAGCCGGCCGGATCACAAGTGTTCCGATACATTCAATGGAACGATTTTTCCCGTACCGATATTCAATTCGCACTAACATCACTAAAACATTGATCTCGAAGGATCTGCAGCGCACTGTTTATTTCCCACCTTCAATTGGGTTATATTTTCTTATCTCGCCGCTTTGCAATTTGCTTGGAAGTTTTTTTTGTGTGTCTCTTTTTCGTCTGTATTTTCGTCCCTGCGCCAAATAACGGGCCGGACCCCAACACGTCCATCACTGTTATAAACTCGTGTTTAGACTCTCAAGAAAAATCGTATGCATATCGGTATATTTCGACAATAATAACTACTGTACTGTGTTCATCTAAACAAATAAATTAGTAGTGCTATGCAAAGTTTGGGGTTCAAGTTGTGCTTGGTTTTCGACGAAGGCTATTTGTAAAATGTGTAAAGGTGCATATTTAAATTCCTTACCAAATAAAATTTAAGTTGTGAAAATATTTCGAATGTTGCTGAATGGTTTTTGATGTGAAACATCTTCGATCTCGTTATGTATGAGATCTTGGTGAGATAATTTGAAAATTAGCGGGATCGTCACGCTCACACGCACACAACACATTCAAAGCAACTGAGAGCGAGAGAAATTATAGTGAATGTTGTTGTTGCTAGTATGAGATCGTAGCTCAAACTATTTCTCGTGGTGCTCATGATGAAAGATCGCAGAGTGGAGTGTATTTATCGTTTGCTCTCTTGTTGGGTTGCCTAGTTGCCAGTCGCTCTCTGAACGTCGTTGAAGTTGGGTCGGATTGCGGATGAATGTTTTTCGTTTTTCTTCAATTTCATGCTCACTTGCTTGCAATTTTACTCGAAATAAACAACGAAAAGAGCGAGAGCAAAACAATTGAGAATCAGACAGCTTTGCAACCACCCGGTGGAGAAATATACTCCACCTTGTATTATTTCAGAATGATGCTGCTGTTGTTGTCGTTGTTGTCGTTAATGTGAGCCATAGTGGAATTATCCATAAACGGGCATTCTTCCACCATACAGTGCGTACAGATGTACAGAGAAATAGGAAACTCGAACGAGCAATATCCGACACGGTGTATGTTTAGCTGTCTGTCTGTTATTGTTGCCGGCTTTTGCAGAGGTTTTGTTCAAGCCGTCCACCCTTTTGTCTGTTTCTAAGCTCAGTTTCAATGAAGTAAGCGGGGATTTAACAAATTGTCATTGTAATCGATTGTAGCAAATTAAATTCAAATCATATCTGAATCTAAACACGTATCTATCGATATGTTTTCTGACGAGTTATGTTAATCTTTATGGCGAACTTGTTGCACCCAATGTAAAGTGTATGTTTGGACTTGGCTTTATTTAAAACCGCAGTGATTTGAGCAATTATCTAATTTATTATTACCGTTATGCTTGCTTACACCAATGTGTTGGCAGCATGTTTATCATCATAATTGTTTTGGTTTGGTTTGGTTTTCCCCAAGGGTTTTTATTAATACACCCAGTACTTAACGTAACTTTAACTTTATATTTTGAAATTAAATGCTTTAAAGTTGGTTTATATTTTGTAATATACTTATTAATAATTGAAATTTAATTGTTGTTTCGACTGTCACAAGTCGATAATAAACAATAAAAATAAATAAATAATAAAATAAACACAATAATACAATAAATAAATAATAAAATAATTGATTAAAAAGAAAATAAACTATTCTAAAAGAGACAGGCGTACAAAAATTCTTTAAATTGAAAATTGGTTTTACTTTTGAAAATTATGATATTGCTAAGTATTGGATGTTTTTAGTTGTTGCTTTTGCTAATTGGGAAGTATCTATATGCACAAACAACGTCTGTTTCTAAATCAATCTGGACAAATATCATTTAGATTTGTTAAAAAAGAAGAATGGAAAGGCTTTATTATCAAATTGTGAACATCGATTTTACTACAAAGTAATCGATAAAAGGAAATAAACTTCATCTGTCTAAATTATAAGAGAAATTATTTTCAAGTTCGGTGTGTAGATCTGAGATCTTTGTGTTTTATGTCAATCAACGGTCGGACAGATGTTGTTTACAGGGTGTACAAAGTGTAAATACGGACTAAGATATTTCTCTAACGCAGGAAACCACTTTATTTATTTATTTCAATTGTTCTGTTTGTTTACCATCTAAGGCTTATTGCATTAGGCGAAATGTCGAATACAGATGATGCGGATGAGGGCGTCGGGGACATTGAGATGAGCGAGGAAAATGATGCTAAGGTTCAGGCACTGCGCGGCTGCGCACCCTTTCTTAGGAGTGTGGTGTCGACCTATGGACGACAGTTGTCTTCAGACCAATTTCGCAAACTGAATCTGCTGATCAAGCTGCTGGAGAGCGAGTAAGTCGCTAAAAATATACATATTATAATCAATGATAATTGCAATAAGTAAACGTTTCACTTTTAGGATGCCCAACTCTAATTTCTATCGACGCTTTCCCGGGGATAAGTTGGGTAAAATCGAAGGCGTGATTGCTGAACTGCAAACCAAATTTGGCCCTGTATGTTTTAAGTAATTAAGTCATCCAAATTGTATTTACAATGAAATGTATTATCGTTTTCAGCTACTCGATTCCATTGAGGTAATTGACCTCAACGAAACGATCGATGCACATGAGCCTCCGACCACCTCAAGTGCAGCGGCCAAGGCAGCCGATGCGACCCAATCGCCGCAACTCGATGGTTCCTCAAAACCATCCACTTCCACGGCAAAGCCGTCACCAAAGCCATCACAAAAGCCACCACCAAAGCCGTCTCCAAAGCTTCCCCAGGCTAAGCCCAAACCGAAGGTAACGCCTGCGCCTAAAGAGCCAGTTCCGGCGCCTAAAGAGCCAGTCCCGGCGCTAAAGAGCCAGTCCCGGCCCAAAGAGCCAGTCCCGGCGCCTAAAGGCCAGCCCGGCACCTAAAGGCCAGCCCCGGCACCTAAAGCGCCAGCCCCAGCGCCTAGAGAGCCAGCGCCGGCAACACCAGCACCAGCTACAGCCGGTCCTGTTACACCGCCGCCGTCGCCACCATCCGTGCCTGTGCGCCAGTCGAATCCCCCAGCTCCAGCCATGGCGCCAGTCAATTTTGAGCGCAGATCAAATCCAACCGTGTCCAGCAAACTACTAAGCTCAATGACGGCCATAAACATAGATTTAAGTTCGCCGCCGTCCGCTTCCAGATCGGATTTTGAGCGTAGGTCAACTGGCATTATTTCTTCGCCCGTGCGGACAGTTGACCTAACCTCACCCATTGGTCATCGGCGACCGGATTATGTGCGCAGATCCAATCCGCCGTCATCACAGTCCCCCATAATGACAATCAGCAGCCCAAACGCTAGCTCACCATTTGAGCGCCGTTCGAATCGACCGGCGCCGCCAACAACCACTACAGACAAGGATGCGCCAACGGATGAGCTCGCCTCGCTGGAGGAGGCACGCAGAAGCTAGCCCTGCTGCGTAGCAATCAAGCGGCCGCGCGGCAGCAGGCTGCCTCTGGTAGCAACAACGCCGCAGCAGCCCCACCCGCCTCCAATCGCAATGATCCACGCGGTCGCAAAGCCGCTTTCCTCAATAACAACAACAATGTGGATGCTACGTTGCGCATTCGCACAACGCCGCCAACTATTGTGGCCCCAGTGCCGCCAGCAATGCTGCTATCACCAGTGCCTCCGCCGCCGGCATCAGTGCCTTTTCTCTCCAATTGGTCGCACACAAACTTTTCCAGGCAGTCATCGCCGCCACCGCCGCCGCCATCATATCACATTCCCGTTGCGTCATCAGCGATCAGACCGCGTGCGCCACTCAATCTGAATGGGAGCGCGGCAGCCGCTGCTGCTCAGAATCTAAACGGGAATAGCCAGCGGCGCTACAATGGTTTGCCCAACGGCAACAGCCCAGCACACTGCATGCAATGGCCCAATGCGACAACAGCAGCACACCAACTGCAGCAGCAGCAGCAGCAGCAGCAGCCAGTGGCAGCCGCTAATCATCAGCATGCTGGACAAGCTTATCGTGCGGCACTCTAGCTCTACACTGTGGAAGAACTGCAATTGCGGCAGAGGCGTGGCACCACATGGCCTCAAGGCTGCAACAAACAGCAATAACAACGGTAACAATAACAATTATGGCTACAACAATAACAATAACAACATCAATGGCAACGGCAACAACTGGTCACAGAACAACAATAACAATAACAATAGCAGCAACAACAATGCCTTTCACAAGCCCAACGCCAATTTCGCCTACAGAGGTGCCCACCATCGTGGCGGCGGCCATGGTGGCAACACCCGTTTCCCAGCACCCGCCGAGCCGCGCACCTATCGCGAACATCGTGAGGCCAAAGCCGCCGCGGCCGCCAAGCTGCAAGCGGATAAGCGACGCCAGCTGGAGGCAGCCGAAAAGCAACGTCAGCGGGAGGAGGAAACGCAAGTAGCGCCAAGGGCGGCGGCGGCGGCGGCCCTGCGCGTGGAACGCGTGCAGCTGGACACATCGTATCGCAATGTGCAGGAAACAGGGCACAGCAAGAAGCTAGCCTTTAAGATACCCAAGAAGGTGGTGAGCGCGGACAAGACGTGTGAGACGCAGGCTGGCTAAAGCTGCAAAAGCTGAAGTCAAGCGACTAAGTCGGAAGTGCGCGTAGTTATGTGACGAGGAAGAAAATTGGGATGATATTGATGTTGCTGGTGTTGAGGAAGCGTCGACGCATAAAGACAATAGAAGCAACGAATTAAGCAAACCGTCCAAGGAGCACAAAGCGAATGCAACGGATAAGTGTGTGAAATCAAACAAGTTGGATACAACGGATACGTTGCATAACGGCGATAAAGCGGCTGATCCGGATGGAGCGGATAAATCGGATAAGCCGGATAAGGCACAGAAAGTCGATACGGCGGACAGGCCGAATAAAAAGCACAAGTCCGATAAGTCGCACAAGTCCAAGTCAGCAGATAAGTCGCACAAGGAAAAGCGAGGCGAACCGGACAAGGAGAAGGACAAGGAGAAGGATAAACGTGCGCACAAAAAGGACAGAAGCAGTGCGGACAAGCCCAAAGACAAAGGCAACGACATGGAACCAAAGGACGCTAAAAAGACGGATAACGTGGAGAATGAGCCACCGGTAGCGGCAAAAGATAAGCGATTGGAGAGGCTGGAGCTGAAGAAGAGCCACGTCCACCGCCTAGCCAGACGATGAGGACGAGCTGGTTAATGTTGTGGATGTGATCGTTGAGCCCAAGATAGAAGAATTAAAAGTCAATGCGAAGCTGGAGGATGACCCAATGCCCAAGCTGCCCAAGATCAAAGTGGTGCTGGGCCCCAATGCTCACACCGTAACCGTTATACCGGACGATCCAGCAGACGCTATTAACAACGCTCAACGTCTGCCGGAACTGAAGCGTATTATGAAGCGTCGCAAGACGATGATGCCAGTGGCCAGCAAATCGCTGGTGAACAAATCGGAGCTGTTCACCAGCAACAGCTTTGTCTACGAGGATGTCGTTGATCATCAGCGACAGCAGCAGCAGGAGCTGCTGGACTCGAAGGAGGAGTTCGAGGTCCTCTCACACATGGATACAAAAGAGCGTATCAGCAGCAAGACCCTTGCCATTATGTTTGAGAAGTCCAACGATACTTGCAGCGTATCCACGCATAACATTGTGGCGGGCAAACGTCGCTCACGCTTCCGTGATCTAACCCTCAACGAGACGCATCTCAGTCGCAATGTCTCCAATGGCGGCGTCCAAAGGCGCCGGGACCAAAGACCAAGCTAAAGCAGCCCATGATTATGATACCAAAAGCCATGCTCGCCGTAGCTCCAGCGGAAGTGCCAGTTGCCGTGCCTGCTGCCATCAAGCGCAAGCGCGGCCGACCCGCCCAGAAGTCCGAGGAGCAGCCCGAGGAGCAGCCCGAGGAGCAGCCCGAGGAGCAGCCCGTTGCGAAACGTCCATGCACCGACTTGAATTCGAATGTGGCTGACACGGATGCAGCGGCTGCTGCTGCTGCTGCTGCTGACTGCTGCGCTGCTGCCGCCGCCGAAGCCGCGTCGCAAGGTCAAACGCAATGAGCTTGACATACTGAACGAGGACATTGCACAGATGTACTATGCAGAAGATGTGATGCGAGCAACGGGCAGACGCACCTGCACCGCCCAGCAAAAGCTGGAACAAAAGCAGGAGCAATTGCAGACCGATAGCCCGGCTGCGTCCGCATCCGCATCCGTATCCGTGTCGAGGAGCAGCAGCAGCAGCTTCGCCAGCAATGCCGAGCTGGCGCCCTACATTCGCAATGTATCGCGTCGGGGCAAACCGTTTTCACGCACAGCAACTGCTGCCGGACTCGATCGTGCTAGTTTCAAAGCCAAACAACAGTTGCTGCTGGCACAACCACCCAAGCGCTGTCGGGTGCTATTGCCGCGCTGTGCGCAGTTGCTGAAGTTGCTCAAGACGCAACAGGAGCAGGAGCAGCAGCAGCAGCAACAGCAGCAGCAACAGCAGCAGCAACAGCAGCAGCAACAGCAGCAGCAACAGCAGCAGCAACAGCAGCCAAGCACTTGTTCGGTGAGAAACACGAACAGCGCTTGGCATGCGCATTCGAGCGCGGTTAGCCATTGTGTTGTCTGTCTCGAGGATCTGACCAATCCGATGCAGCACTATGCTCAGAAGCATGAGGAACACTATGGCTCACGCTTGCCGCCCGGCATGCTGCAACTATTGCGCTCGGGTCAGGCGAATCGACCCATTTGCGGCCTGAAGGTGAACAACAAACGTTTTACGCACAAGTGTCCGTTCTGCCTGAAGCAGCTGGAGATCACAAATCCCAGCTGGGTGGAGCATTTCGTACGGCATACGGGCGAGGCGAACTATGAGTGCTCGCACTGCAAGACGCAGCGCAATCGATCCAATGACATCAAGCAGCATGTGAGCAAGTGTCATAGTGATGCTCGCGTCATTTCCACCAATAATTATAGCATGAGGCTGCCGCTGCGGATACATGTGTGCCATCTGTGCGAATTTGTGCAGCTGAATCGGCAGAATCTGGAGCGGCACTGGCGGAAGCAGCACGGTATGACCGATGTGCCGCTGGAGGGTTTGGGCCAGGAGCTGATACTCTATCGCACGAACGGTGTGCCAATGGTCGAAACAAAGGCCAAGGTAGCGGCTCTAGTGAGGAGTCATAAGGCGCAGGAGCAGACGGCTATGAAGGATATGGAGACGGGCAAGGACAGGGGCAAAGCTGAAGCTGAAGTGCAGCAAGCTGCCGAAGTAGAGCCAGAGACACAAGTGGGCAAGGAGGCTGCAGTGGAGCAACAGCAGGATCAGGATCAGGAGCAGATCGCGATGGATACGTTGGGCATGCCGCCGCCGGAGAAAGAGCCAGTCCTGGTCATCAATGAATGCAAGTTTGAAGATGACGAAGGACATCAGGCACAGGCCACGCAATCGAAGCCAGCTGAGCAGCAACCGCTGGTGGAGCTGCAGCTGGATGTAGAGGAAATGGCGATGGAGATGGAGGTGGAGGTAAAGCAGGTGCCCGATCAATTGGAAATGCAGAACAAGATTCTCACTACGCCACAAAATAGTCAAGAAGAGGACAATGAATCGGTCTGCGGCATTGGCAGCGATGACTCCGACATCGAGACGGAGCATGAACAGCAACAGCAGCCAGCCAAGCAGCGCGATGAGTGGATCGATGTGGAGTCGGGCCACACCACAGTGCGTCAGAAGTCGATTTTCCGCAATTTCCACAAATTCTGCAGCAAACTGAAAAGTACCAATACCACCGCCAGCTCCAGCGTCAACGGATCTCCAAACAGCAACAGCAACGGCAGCGCCAAGACAATCCGTAATAAATCCAAATCGCCCGTCAGCAATTGCAGTGACAGCGATTTGAATGCGCCCACTGAAAATCCAACGTCCGCCAGAGCTCCAATGTCTGCGGAATTGATAATCGTTGACAATGTGGCTTATCGTATGCGTGGCACGCCCACTAATCAGGCCGCCTTCGACTGCATGCAGCAAGGCTGCAAATTTATGTACTCCGATGAGCTGGAGGGTCTGGAGAATCATTTTGCACGCGAGCATCCGGTGGTGCGCTGGAATGGCCAGTGCACCAGCTGTGCGGAGCGACCCAGTCTGAAGCGGCAGCAGAGCATTGCGGACGAGCTACTTCACATGACCAGCTGTCACATGGAGGGAACTGCCAATGCAGAGCCAACACTCGTGGAGCCAGCTTTGCCCAAGCTGCGCGTGCGTCGCTTTACCGGCGATCGTCTGGCGCCTGAGCCGGAGCCGGAGGCGGAGCCAGAGCCAGATCCGGAGGCCGTGCCCGAACTCGAGCAAACAGAAGCTATTAAGAATGCAATGTTGCGCACTTTGCTCGTCGCCGAGCAGCGTCCGCCCAGCCAGCAGCAGCAGGAGCTGAATGCGGCCGGTGTCGGTGAGTTCCGGCTGTGCGCCAAGACCGGCCTGATGCAGACGGCTGAGAAAGGATCGCCCGTTGTGGTGACGGCGGCAAAGCCCGCCGTTGTCAATCATCCATCGGAGCTGGGCCTGGCCATCAATCAGGTGTTCAGTCTGGCCGTTCATCCGCCCATCCAACTGCCAGCCGAAGCCATCACCCTGCCGGCGGTGAGCAACAGCGATTTCGTGCTCACCCAGAGCGTAACGCAAAACGCCCAGATCAACATATGCATTGCGCCGCATCAGACGCAGGAGAGTCCAGCTGCAGCTGCAGCTGCAGCTCCAGCTCCAGCTCCAGCTTCAGCTGCAGCTCCATCTCCAGCTGCAGCTCCAGCTTTAACCGCATCGCAGCGCAAGACGCGCCTGGTGGCGGATCGTTTCCGTTGCATGGCGCCCAATTGTAATTTTTGCGCACCTGCTCGCGCACCTGCTCTCGCACCTGCTCCCGCACCGGCTGCCGCACCATATTTCAATCCCAATCCCACTACGCAACAATTGCCCATACTACAGCGCATTGCAAGCGACGCCGGCAAGCGACGCCGGACGTACGTGGAGCCCGGCCAGCTGGAGCCGGCAGCGAACACTAATCGCGGCTGTCCGCCGGCAGGCAATGCCCGATCCTAGGTCTAGTCCGCGTTAGCAAACAAATCACACTCAAGCGTTCCATACTGCCATTGCAGCATTGTGGCCCAAACGAGACAAGATTACAATATTTAACATTAGATTATGATTAATTCCATGCGCCTTAAGCTGCTCATAAGTTTTGTGGTCAAAATATGTATGTTTGATGTTTGATGTAGATTTTGTAACCAAGTGTCGTCGATAAGGTATATATATATATATAACATACTGAATAAGTAAACGGTCGCTGGCACAGATGCTAATTGCAATTCGCTAATACTAATAAAATATATGAATTTTACCTCAAGGCGACAAATGCATTAAAAACTATGCTAGCAATTTGTGAAGAACTCAAATTTCTGAAAATTTCAATTTTTTTTATATTTATACACTATTCTTAAGTTAGTTAGAAAACAAACGTCTCAACGTAAGACATGAATACATTTTTTATATATCCATGTACTATATAGACATATATACTATATACTAACAATTGGTATAGAAGACTTATGTGTCACATTATACACTGGCCATACAAAATATGACAAAAATATTGTTCTATTGTTAAACAATATTGGCAAATTCAAAGAGAGAGCGAGAGAGAGTAACTTTATTCTGGAAGTTTGGATAATATTAGTCTGATATGAAGTACGTCAGAACTGTATAAGTCGAGCATGCTCATATTGCTTTTTTACATATATATATTTTTTTTTGTCTTTTTATACTCTGATACCGAAGGTACTATATTGGTATATTGGTTTTGTCGAATGTCCGTCAGGCCGTCCGTCTGTCCGTCTGTCTGTCTGGATGAACGCGCGTATTTCCGAAACGATATTAGATAGACTCTTGAAATCTTTTGCGTTATGATTATAGCTATCTGCTTCAGATCAAGTTTATTCCAAATTTATGCCACGCCCACTGGGAGGCTGGCAAATCGATAACATGTCGATACACCTCAAATCACAAATCGATTAAACGTGAATAACTCCCACAATTTTGAAGCTAGAGTAATCAAATTTGGTAGGTATATTGCTGGTGACCTCCCGAAAAAATTGGATCCTAGGTTAATCAGCCACGCCCATTATTACGCCCACCAGCCCCCCTCCAAAATTAATTTGAAATGCTTATATCTCCCGCAGTTTTAGAGCTAAAGTCACCATATTTGGAATATATATTACTGGTGACGTCCTCTACAGATTACAGAAACAAAATTTCGACCACGCCCACTCCCGCCCCCGTAATCGCGAAAATCGATATACATGAATGCACAATTCGATAACACGTGTATATTTCCCGCAATTTTGAAGCTAGAGTCCCAAAATTTGGAATTTAGACTAGGGCTGACCAGCCCAAAAGATTGCGTCCTGGATTTTCCGGCCACGCCCACTAGAACGCCCCCCAGCCACCCCGCCCCCACGAAACACGGAAGCCTATATCTCGCACATTTTAAGAGCTAGGGCCACCAAACTTTGAGGGTAGACTTCTGGCCAAGTCCTCACTAAAGATCGGACAAAAATTTTGGGGCCACGCCCCCGCCCGCCCCCAAAAATCGCGAAAATGTATATCATCCACAGTTTTAGAGCTAGAGTCACCAAATTTATAAGATAGATTTCTTGTCACGCCCTCTAAAGATCGGAAAAAATTTTGGGGCCACGCCTCCTCCCGCCCCCAAAAATCGCGAAAGTTTATATCTTCCACAGTTTTAGAGCTAGAGTCACCAAAATTGGAGGATAGACTAATTGTCAGCCCCCCCAAAGATCGTCAAAAAAATTTGGGGCCACGCCCCCTCCCGCCCCCAAAAATCGCGAAAATGTATATCATCCACAGTTTTAGAGCTAGAGTCACCAAATTTATAAGATAGATTTCTTGTCACGCCCTCTAAAGATCGGAAAAAATTTTGGGGCCACGCCTCCTCCCGCCCCCAAAAATCGCGAAAGTTTATATCTTCCACAGTTTTAGAGCTAGAGTCACCAAAATTGGAAGATAGACTTCTTGTCACCCCCTCTAAAGATCGGAAAAATTTGGGGCCACGCCCCCTCCCGCCCCCAAAAATCGCGAAAATGTATATCTTCCACAGTTTTAAAGCTAAAATCACCAAATTTGGAAAATAGACTTCTGGTCACCCCCTCTTAAGATCGACCACGCCCCTCCAGTCCCCAAAAACTTGGAAGGCCGATTTCGGGTCACCCAAACACCAGCAAAAATGTTCTGTTCACTTGCTTTCAGCTGTTCTTAAAATGGTATCAGAGTATTACGCAGTCGGCTCCGCCCGACTGCAACGTTCTCACTTGTTTTTTATCTATTTAGTTGATAAACCCACTTATGATTAAGTAAATTTGTCGACAGTATTGGGTCAATTTCATTATGATTATTAAATGTGTAATTATAATTTTAAGCTTGAAACTGAAAGTCGCCTATGATATGAAAACTAAACCAGAAACACATGGAATTGTTCTCCCAATACGTAAGCAGTTCTTAAAGCACATTTTGGAAGCTAAAGACTCGAATTGTGTGTTTTTCATTATGCATCCATTTTAATTATAACAGGTTCATATAAAATGCTAAAGCTTTGACTTTTGAGCACACATTTAGCTTCACCAAATACCGCGATAAACTGAACAACTCATAACAATCGGCTGATAAATATATAAGTTATTGAAATAGATGAAATTGCTGGTTTTGTTTTTCCATCGACACATGATGACTTAAGAGCTAGTCTTGAAGGAGGCGCCTCAACTCTGACTGCACGCATTGTGGTACAGCAGCTGAAATGTGTGCGTGTCCTTGCCCCGTCTGCGTGCCACATTCGCGCAGCGCAGCTGATTGAAGAACTCGCAGGGTGTGGCGTAGGTGATCAGCTCATCGTTGCGACTGACGCAGACGGGGCGATAGTAGCGCGGGCAGCTGTACTCGCAGCTGGACTCATCCTCGCCACTGGCCTCAATGTTGTTGCTGCTGCTCCGGCTGATCATTCACATCTGCCTCATCATCATCATCGTTATCCGAGTACTCCTCCGCATCGTCGGCACTGTTCGCCTGCAGATATATATCCTCGCTGGCAGCTGTCGCATGGTCCTCCAGCTCCGCTGCTCGACTGGCCGCCAGGAGCAGGAGCAGCACCAGCACTGCTATCAAATGGCGCATGTTGGACGCACTGTGCTCCTGACACTCGACTCCAGCGCACTTATATATAGACAGCCCATTGTTGCTGCTGTTGTTCTTGTTCTTTCAACAGTTGTGCAAACAGCTGATAAAGAGTTACCCAAAAAAAAAAGAAAATAACAAAGCTGAAACACATTTTCGTTCCAAGCATTTGATAAATATTCAAATGTGAATCAAGGGCAGGCGATTTGCTTTTGCTGCTAGCTGCCACAAATGTCACTCGATGTGTCAGGTGAAAAAAACCACCCCATAGTGTCTGGTCTGAGACTAGCCATCCGAACTTGGCGCCCAATTGTGCTATGCTAATGCAATTTTCTACAGCTGCTTGTTGTATGCTTAACTTTTTAACTTTTTATACCCTGAACCCATTAAAAATGGGTAAAAAAGGGTATGTATGGTTTTGTGCAAATGTATGTAACAGGCATAAGGAAGCATCTCCGACCATATAAAGTATATATATTATTGATCAGTATCAACAGCCGAGTCGATCTGGCCATGTCCGTCTGTCTGTCCGTCTGTCCGTCCGTCTGTCCGTCTGTCTGTCTGTATGAACACACAGATATCAGAGACTACAAGAGCTAGAGACTTCATATTTGAAACATAAGTTCTCCAATCCCGGGACAGATCAAGTTTATTTCATTTGATCGATAACTCATCGCATTCAAAAGTTGTCGATAAATTTTGATTTTAGACTAGCGTTTTTGGGACATAACTTCAAAGTTATAGAAGCTAGAGACCCCAAATTTGGCATGTATAATCTCGAATAGCATACACATGTAACAAATATTTCACTTTTTGGATACCACCCCCCAAACCCCCCAAAAGTTAAGAAAACGCATTTTTGAAGGTACGACCTTGCAATTTGGTTTGGTAACACATATTATCGACAATTACTTGCCCCAAAAATTTCAATAGGATCGGACAATAAACACAGAAGTTATTTTAAGATTTAACTTTCCATTGTGTGGGGCTCAGCGAAAAAGCAAGCTAACTGCTTAAACCGCTTGCACTGCTTGTACTGCAGCATGTGTGTGTTTAGAGCAGTACGAATGATTGTAAGGACTGGGTTCAGGGTATCTCGTAGTCGGGCACTCCCGACTAGAGCACTCTTACTTGCTTGTATATATGATTATGTGTTAGTTAAGATCTCAAGAAGTTAATCAAAAATGGAGCTTAAAATCGTAAAAAATATATGTTAATAAAAAGCAAATTTTTCAAACAAGCTATCATTGAGGTCATTAATGTATCTATGAAATACAAAATGTATGTAGCTGCTAAAGAAACTGATTTTTTCATAGAAATAACTGTTTTTTTTCTTTCTAAATTTTTCAACTCGACGAAAAATTTTAAATAAATTTTTTGAGTTTATCGCCGCTGTAATTGAAATTCAAATAAGGGTCGGAGACCCCCAAAAGTTACTGCCATTATGCTTAGAATGACAAAACACATAGCCCTGTCCGTCTGTCTGTCTGTCTGTCTGTATGTATGCAAACTAGTCCCTCAGTTTTTGAGCTATCGCGATAAAACTTTGCATAGAGACTTATCATTTAAAGGGACAGCACATTGGTCGGAACCAGCCGGATCGGACCACTATATCTTATAGCTGCCATACAACTCGAAGTCGGTTTTGGCCATATAGTCCATGTTTTTAAAGCTAACGCGATGAAACTTTGCACAGAGACTTATTATTCAAAGGGACAGCACATTGGTCGGAGTCGGCCGGATGGGACCACTATATCTTACAACTGCCAAACAACAGGATATCAATTCTTAAAACAAAAAAAATAAATGCCACGCGATAAAACGAATTTTTACAGCATATGAAAGTGCTGCAGATGGCAGAGTGAAAATTGTCTAAAGGTTCGAAAAGAGTATCAAATCTTCGGCAAGCCGAAGATAATTCTTTCCCATTTGTTTAGATTTGACATATACATATATTATTCATCTATTATATCAAATCAAAAGTTGAGTTGAAAAAACTTGTTACAAATATTTTGTAATTGGATAACAATATTAAATAGCCGCCTTTGGTTTAATTAATACCTGAAAATATATAAATTTGTTGGGTTTATCACCACGCCCTATCATATTAAATCAGCTAGAGTGTTGAAGCTTCGGTATTGCGCATAATGCAAAACAATGTTTATTTGATAACAAGCAACGTTTGATATTAAAAATTACATATCAAATTGCACTTAATTAGGGCTAATATAGTATTTAAAATATGCATATAAATTGTATAGAATCCTGTTCCGAACTGCGAATTCCGAATTGTAGGGAAATTGCAATATTTGTTTTTCTTTGATTTTGTATGTCATTTTTAAATATTAGGCAAATCTCAATCAAAATTTATATGATAGTTACGAAATGGCATTTTTGATCGGAGTTTGGTATAATTTCCACTTGATTCTGTAAGAATGACAAGACAGCAATCCGATTCGATGATTGATACGAATGTAGAACAGGTTTCCATGGTATGTTGACTGATCGGCTACGAATCCAATCAGATCCAATCCATATAGCCCTGCTCGAAGGCGTGTCGCATCACGTTGAATATCTGCTGATTGGCCACATCGCCGGCAATATCCATGGACAGCTGATGGAAGGCTGCACCATGCATATCCGTCTCAAAGAGATGCGACAGCTTTTCGCAGTCGGCCTCGCTGCCCAGCAGCCAGGGCATGAAGTGCATGACAATCATGACGCCATAGAAGGCATAGCGCTTGAAATGCTCCTCGAATCGATCGTAGCTGGGGGAGAATTCGAAACGCAAACGTTAGATATAAGCTAATTAGTGTATTATTGTGGTAAATAAGTGTTTTCACTCTTAGTCAGTCAGTCAAACAATTAGTCAGTTATTCTTATAATCAATCAGTCAGCACAAGCCGTTAAATATAGCAATCAGTCAGTCAAACACTCGAAGCTCGCTAATCAATCAATCAGTCAATTTGCTATTGGCTACGCCATCAATAAGTCCATCAATCGCTCAGTCAGTCAGGCAATCAATCGGTCAGTCAGTTGATCAATCAACCTATGAATGAATCAATCAATCAGAGAACTAAAAAATCAGTCAGCACAAGCCGTTAATTGTAAGTGAATTTATAATAAACATAATATCAATCAATCACTCAATCGATCAATAACTCAGTCGAACAGTCAGTCAGTCAGTCAATCAAGAAGTTTGCGTATCAATCAATTATCTATTAGCTATGCCATCAATCAGTCAGTCAGACAATCAATCGGTCAGTCAGTTGATCAATCAACCTATGAATCAAGCAATCAATCAGAGAACTAAAAAATCAGTCAGCATAAGCCGTTAATTGTAAGTGAATTTATAATAAACATAATATCTATCAGTCACTCAGTCAATCAAGAAGTTTGCTTATCAATCAATCAGTCAAATATCTTTTAGATATGTCATCAATCAGTCAGTCAGACAATCAATCGGTCAGTTAGTTGATCAATCAACCTATGAATCAAGCAATCAATCAGTGAACTAAAAAGTCATTCAGCCGTTAATCGTAAGTGAATTTATAATAAGCATAATATCCATCAATCACTCAGTCAAACAGTAGATCAGTCCGTCAGTCAATCAAGAAGTTCGCTTATCAATCAGTCAATTATCTTTTAGCTATGCCATCAATCAGTCAGTCAGACAATCAATCGGTCAGTCAGTTGATCAATCAACCTATGAATCAAGCAATCAATCAGTGAACTAATAAATCAGTCAGGTTAATCAGGCAGCACAACCCGTTAAAAATAATCCGTCAGTCCGTCAGTCAATCAATCAGTCAATTATCTTTTTTTTTACTATGCCGTCAATCAGTCAGTCAGACAATCAATCGGTCAGTTAGGTGATCAATTAACCTATGAATCAAGCAATCAATCAGTGAACTAACCAATCAAATGAACATATAAAATATATAATAAATGTGAATGTGAAGGTAATTCGCTAATAGCACCCACCTGTAATCGTCCAGATGCTGCTTGATCTGCTCCTCGGAGAGCGTTTCGCTGTTCCGCTGCAGCACCAGGTCGAGCATCTGGACCATGTGATTGTGATAGTGTCGCAAGAGCTTGGGAAAGAGGGCCGCCCGCTCCGCAGCCGGGGTATTCATGTACAGAAAGAAGCTGAGATCGATCGCTGTGGTGCTGAAGCGCATCTCCTGGAAGTCAATCATCTTGATGTTGTCCACAGCGCCCGCTGCGTCCTCGTGGAAGAGCACATTGTTGCGATTGAAGTCGCCATGCAAAAACGTACTGAAATTGCTATCGCCGCCATTCGTTCGTATGTTCTCCAACAGCTCAACCGGCTGGGCAAAGTATTTGTCGCGCAGTCGCTGCAGTGCGTCCGCGAATCCGGCATCCGCCGGCTGCTGCAGCAGCTGCTCCCGCTGGCGATCGCAGTACTCGTAGAAGCGATCGAAGGCCACGCGATACAACACCCCGTACAAATTGGGCACATCCGCCGCGAAGACGAAGGGCAGCGTCTTCAGTCCGGCGCGCAAGCGGTCGTGCACCTGCGGCTGCACAATGCGCGTCGCATAGCCGAGGGCGTGGAAGGGGCCCAGCACTGCGCACATCGCCTCCAGCTGATCCTGGCGCAGCGTCAGCCGCGGTCCCAGCTCATAGCCAGCCGGCTTCAGATGCTGCAGCGCCAGCACCGATTCGTCATCCTCGCCCAAGCCTATCGAAGAGCGAAAGATTAGTCAAGAGATTGTGTCATATTAACTATTTTTTAGTTGTTTTTTGTTTTGTTTTTTCTTAATTTACAATGTTGCCTTATCTGTGGCAATCTTAAGTCGTTTGATAGCGGCGAGATTAGTTCGCCTTTAAGCAACATATTTAGTAAGTATATATTTGCTGAGAAGTGTATAAAACTCAAGATATAATCATTATTTTCTGAGGAATAAATAAAATGAAATAATTAATAAAAATAAGGACGCTAAAGAACAGCTGTGATGATAGTAATATACACCTTATACGTGTTGCGCATTTTTTTGAATGATTTTTTTCGGTTAAAAACTTACAAATAATAAATATTTACGATCCCTGGATGTGATAAGCTATTAACAATCGTACTTCGGTTGTAATCTACCAATCAAATCGGGTGACTCTAGAATCTACATTTCAAATTGTAGCAAACTTATGCGATTTATCGAGGTCTTATCGATTTCCTAAGACTTTGATAACTGCGAGTTAATATTTAAATGTGTTTCTTTTCTGCGAAATAAACTTATACGATTTATCGAGGTCTTATCGATTTCCTAAGACTTTGATAACTGCGAGTTAATATTCAAATGTGTTTCTTTCTGGCTTTCAAAAGCTGCCTCTCGGCAGCACAGCAAACACAAATCGCTTGCGTGTCACGCGCTCATCTCTAGTTCTGCAGCTTGCGTTCTCACCGTCAACGACGCCAAAATGGGCGCTATAGGCGCGCGGCACGAATTGCTCCACGATATCGGTGCTGAGTTTGCTGCTGCGCAGCAGATGCTCATAAGCGGGAATGAGCTCCGCATAGAGGAAGATCTCGTTGGCGAACTGGGTGTAGGATTTGCTGGAATCGCGAAACTGTTTGCTGCCCTTCATGAATTTCACCAGAGCCAGCTCCCGCTTATCACTGGCAGAGCAAGAGAACGAGATAGAGAGTCAGAGAGAGAGAGAGAGCAAGGAGTGTGTAGAATTATTATAATATAAGTGATTTAGTTTCGCTCTTCACTTACTTGCCAGCAATTTTCATGTCCAGCTGGATGGTGTAAAGGGCGGACATGAAGCCGTCCAGCCCATTGGAGCACTCGATGCTGTGGGCGTCGAGCTTTGCATTGGAGCCAAAGTATTTGAAGATATCATACACCAGATATCGCTCCATATAATCAAGTTGCTGTTGCTTCGTTGACATCTTGGCTGCGTTCGACTTCTCTGTGCGTACTGCAGTTGTGTACTCGCTTTTTATGTGAGCACCCCAATTGTGTTCAATTATCTGAAGTACACGTATTTGCGATAGTGTATATAAGTATGTGCATAAAACTGTGATCGCCGATTTACTTTTAGCTCGGTTTGAAACCGAAACTTATCGATATCGATGCCGCTTGTGATGCGCTGCCTACACTTGAGCCGTTAACCGGTTCAAATGCAAATTTTATCATTAGCTTCGTTTTAACTTATCGTTTTTGTGGTCAATCTTGGTACAACAATGTCAAAATATATAAGCTGAAGGAAATAAACTTAAAAGAATATGTCGCAAAAATAATTAATTTTATTAACTATTAATAAGTTTTGCGATCGCTTACAATGTCAATTTCAACAAGAGCTGTGTATGTAGCAACTGTAAACTGTTTTATTGCATTTTATTTGTTTTTCTTTTATACATTATATTTCCCATCAAAATTTTAGCTATACGTATTTACAGTATTTAAATATTTCTGTTCATTTTGTGCATGTGAAATGCATGACGATGATTTATGTTTTTATCATGCTTGACACAATATATATCGATAAGTTTTCGGCATCGATACCCGTGTGTTGCAATCCTGGCAAGCAGATATTGGCAATTGCCATCCCTGCGCTTGTGGAGTTATAAAAATACAACAAAACTGTTCAAATCGAATATATTAAAGTATAGTATTACGAATTGTGCATTTACATGAGAAAATTCATTCATATTCGCAAGCAATATATATGTTGGCTGCAAGCAGTATTTTAACAGAGCGTGAGTGTTGTTGGTACGTCGGGCGTGTTTTGTGGGCGCAGTGTTGTCAGCTTATGATTAAAAAGAAAACGAAAAAAGTTGTCAAAACCGAGCGAAAAAGACAAGCGTCGATTTTGGACTAGCTTTAAGCCACAAAGTAATACAGTTAAAATGTTCAGTGACAACACTGGTGCAGTTTCGGTTGTCTACCCAAAAAGCAAATAATAAAATCAAAACAAGTATACTAGCAACTAATAACGGAGCTGCAGGCACCACATATGTATGTGTGTGTGTGCGTGTGCGTGTGAACGCAACGAAAACAGCGTCAAAGCGAACGGGCCGATGAACGTGCTGGAAAAACAGAAACAGCGAGCAAGTGCTGCTTAACACTGCCGCTGCCGTAGTGCATTTAACAGCACTGTTTCTCTCATTTCATGCAGTATTTTTTTTGTTGTATTTTCCATACCTCTGGTATTTTTGTAGTTTCCATTTCTCTTCATTTTCGTTTTGCTCTTTGCTACGTTCAGACGTGAGCGCGCGTTTTTCGTCGTCGTTGTTCGTCTTCGTCGTTTCGTCGCGTTTTATGTGTGGCAGCAAACAAAAATTATAGCTAAACTGCAACTACAACAAGTACAAACTTATGTACATACATATATAGTTCAAACAGTTTTTGCTACTTGGTTGGTATTGCTCTTTTTTTTGTCGTTTTTCTTGCGCATATTTCGAACGCTGCAGCAGCAGTAAAAAGGTTGGTGAGAAAAAAGACGTCGTCGGCCAGTGCTCGTTATCGGCCGTCGTCGCAGCGCTGTTACACCGTTATACGAACTGTGCGTGTATGTGTGTGCATTATTTTTTGTTATTGTGCTTCGGTATTTTTTTTTAATAGCAAACTTACAAGCATCAATATGCATTTGTAAAACAACAAAAAAGTGCCTGCGCAAGTTATCGAAAAATAATCATCGTCTGTTCTTTTTTTTTTGCTGTCTTTTGTGAGCATTTTTTTTTTTGTACTCCGCCTCTGTAGCGACGCGCTCTTTTGTTAGCCGCAGCGTCGTCGTCACCGCCGTCGCATTTTGTTGTCTGTGTATGCGTGAGCGACAGCATTTTTTTTACTGTGTGTGTGTGCTAAAGTTATTGTTGAATATATTTTAATACAGCTCTCTCTCTCTTTCTGTCTCTCTCACTCTAATATGTGGATATGTACATATATATTTTATGACCGTTTTTAGCGTTAAAAACTGAGCAGCCGCAACAACAACAAAGTACCAAAAAAAGCTAAGGCAAATTTGTGAACCAACATATATACACATACTTATGCACATTTACATGTATATGTTGTATGAGTGTGTATGTGTGTAAATGCAGAAGAAGCGAAGCGTCGCAGTCTTTTTGCTTCAAGTGAAACATGTTTTTTGTATTGTAAACAACAACAAGAGCAACAAAAGCGACTGCAACAACAACTAATAAAATTGACAACAATTTGTTACCGATGCGACAACAACCATAATAACAACAACAACCAGTATCAGTCAAATGTAAGTGTTGCTATTTTACTAATGTGCATGTATTTTTTTTACATAGGCATGTGTGTGTGTGTCCAGTTCAGCAGCATCAAATTTGTTTGGTTATGTTGAAGCGTGTTGAAGCCGCTGCTGGCGTTAACGTCGCTGCCGGCGTTGCCACTGTGTTATATTTTGCGCGCATACGGTGGCAGCGCCCGGGCCAAAACATATTGAATTTGCCGGCATTTTTCTACTCTGCACTTCGGTTTCTGTTTCTGATTGGGAAAAGGCATGTGGTTTTTGCGGTAACCGTGTGCGTGTGTCTCTGTGTGTGTGTGTGTGTGTGTGTGTTGTGTATGCACGCCAGGTAGCAACATACACATGCATGTGTGCACAATGCTGGCAAAAGGCAAACAAGAATTAAAAAAAAACGTCATTGACGCTGCGGCGCTGCAGCAGCGACGGATGACGGAGCAGAACCCACACACATACACTTGCGTATGTGTAGACGCCATGTACAGCTACAGCTACAGCCAGGCTGGCTGGCGCTCTCACGCTGCTTTTTTTTGTCGCTCCCTCTGCCGACGTCTGCACAAAGAGCACAAGCAGCGACGCTGGCTGCGCTCGGCTATTATTTGTAATATTATTATTTTGTTGTTGGTTAAATATGTGCATGCGAAATGTTAATTGAAATTATGCGCCATTAAATTATTAAATCGACAAATGCAATAGGTTTTGTCTCGCTCCCTCCCTCTCTCTCTGTCTATCTCTATCTCGCTCTCTCTCTCAATGTCGCTTTGCAGCCGCCTGCATTTTAATTAAAGTTTGTTGTTAGGGCAAATTCACCAACAAACACAACAACAACAACACCCGTTTCGCATGCTGTTTGAGAGCGAGAGAGCATAGCCCTTTTCTCTCGCTCTCGCTCTCTCGCACTTGTGGGCTGCTGCTAAAAGTTCAACAACGTTGCCGGCAGGCAGCACAACAACAGCAATAAGAAGAAGCATCAGCAGAACGCACTCTGTCCTTTTCACACTCCTGGCGCGGCGCCTTCAACAGCTGGAACATGGAGAACGAAAGCAGCTGTTTTTGGCACATTTTTGGCAACACTCAACACTCAACGATACGATGCAATGCGAAAATATTCGCGTTCCATGCCATGCTGTTTCGTTCCATTCCACTCCACTCCGATTGGGTCATTGCCTCTACCACTTGAAAAAAGAAAGCATAATAAGTTCAGAAAAAGCTAATTTACCCACAATTATACATTTACGAATATCTATTTTCGCTATCATAATAAAGAATTTCGAGTAATTTTCAAAATATGTGTTTATTTCTGAAAATGTAATCGTGTTTTTACTATCGTGAAACGCGACACATTACTTGTGACTCAAAATCTTGCTGCCTATTATTATTTACCCGCATTGTGCATTGTGTTTATTTATCCAATTGCCCTGCTGTTATTCTTCTTGGTCTTATTGCACTTTGGCAAGTTCGTGAGAAAACGCCCACGCAAAAATATACAAATAGCTAAAACGATACTTCTTCCCCATAAATGGGGAAATTGCAAAATAATTCGCATGAAGCGTCGCATTTCCCCCCGAATCCCCCACGATATGAAAATTGAATACAATAAGGATCTTTCGAGAAATCGGCTTGCAAAAATAAGCAAAGAGTATTACTCGAGGTGAATGTTGGCGACCAGCACAGATACTCTACCCTATCTAAAGTCGACTGTAACCATACAGTCGAACCTTTCTCACTAGAACCTCAAACTGCCACAAAAAATGTATTAACGAGTTTCTGACAAATTCGGAAAGAATTCTCCGAAAACTAGACTTATGAAAGTTCGAGTTATAGAAGTGCGACTGTATGTCTGTTTTTCTTATACGGGAGGACTTACAAAATAAATTAAATACAATTTTTGCTCAATAGGGCATCCTAAATCTGGAATCGACTCGACTTGTTTTGCTTAAACTATAATTTTCCGCCAGTAATATTCTTCTTGACTGGTGCATATAAGGTGTAAAGCCAATTGGACCAAAATTTGACCTCCGCCCTTATAGACTTGAATAAATTATTTTAAAGAGACGTTATTATGAATAAAATCATCGTTGCATTCAACAGTTTATGAACATTTGGCCCAACTTGCCGTGCCTACGAAGAAAACTAAGTTCGATTTGCAGCTTCCAGTTGAGACAAACTGTATGTAGATTATTTTAAAATTGTTCTCTATCCGAAATCTATTTCAATCTTAAAAAGAAAAGCGTTGGTTACAAAATATACAATATATATATATATATATATATATTCGTAGCAATCGAAACGAAAAAGAAACAGATAAAAACATATTGCATTCTACTTTTTTCATGATTGTCCTTAAGCGTTTAGGACAAACTTATCGCATTCTTCTTTCGATGATTATCCTCAAACGTTTAGCGCAGTTGCATTCTACTCTTTTCCATGATTGTCCTTAAGCGTTTAGGACAATCTTATTGCATTCTACTCTTTCCATGATTGTCCTTAGGCGTTGAGAACAAACTTATTGCATTCTACTCTTTCCATGATTGTCCTTAGGCGTTGAGAACAAACTTATCGCATTCTACTCTTTTTCATGATTATCCTTAAGCGTTTAGGACAAACTTATTGCATTCTACTCTTTCCATGATTGTCCTTAGGCGTTGAGAACAAACTTATTGCATTCTACTCTTTCCATGATTGTCCTTAGGCGTTGAGAACAAACTTATTGCATTCTACTCTATCCATGATTGTCCTTAAGCGTTTAGGAAAAACTTATCGCATTCTACTCTATCCATGATTGTCCTTAAGCGTTTAGGACAATCTTATTGCATTCTACTCTTTCCATGATTGTCCTTAGGCGTTGAGAACAAACTTATTGCATTCTTCTTTCGATGATTATCCCCAAAGGTTTAGCGCAGTTGCTCCCACTGCCTATGCTTGTGCTGATGACGTTGGAGCCGTCGCTGCCGCTGCCGCTGTCGTCGTCTGCGCTGTTGCGTATTGTAGCGATAGTTGTTGCCGCTACTGGCGTTGTTGTTGGGGTTATGGTTATGGTTGTTTCTGCTGTTGTTTCTTGTGGCTGCCGCCTTCTGTTTGGCCTCGACGGCGGCACAGGCTGCCTGATAGGCGGCCAGCTTGATCTGCTGATAGCCATCGCGGGCGCAGGCGATCTGCTTGTGCAGACGACTGCTGCGCTCCTTGGCGGCCCTCAGCATTTGGCGCTTCTCGTCGAAGTCGCTGTGGGCCAGCTCAACCAGAGATTCGAGATCCGGCAAGCTGCCAGTGGCCAGCTGAACGATATCGCTCAAGCGATTCATATGCAGCTCAATCGATTTGGCCGAGCCATCTGCTTTTCTGGCACCCAGCTCGCTCATTTCCAGGGATGCGCCCAGCTTGCTGTTCCAATCCTCGCCGTCGCACAGCTCGCGCTGGATGCGGTCGAGCAGCGCTATCTTGCCCTGCAGCACCGCCTGTGCGGCACGCGATGCCAGCTCGGCTCTGTCGGCCAACTGGGTGCGCACCTCCTTGCCGGCGCACTCGGCAGCTCGGGCCTGCTCCTCGTTGGCGGCCGTCGCCACTTGGGCGGCCTTCAGAGCGATGTTGGCCGCCACCTGGGAGCAGTTGACCGGCGGCACGCTGACCGTGGTGGCATCGCTGCCCTCGTCCTCGTCCTGGCTGCTGTCCTGGCACTGCAGAGGATCCCCCTCCATGTCATCGTCGCTGCGCAGTCGTCGTCGCCGCACAATATAGCCATCGGCAACCAGCAGCGACGAGCAGCAGCTGCAGCAGGATCAGGGCAATATATCTACTGTTCCATTTCCAAATCATTGCTCAATAGTTGAATCCAGTTGCTCTGGCACTAAGTTGTGAATTAGCTTAGAACTGCTGACCGAAACGGCTGAAACTGACTGAGTTTCAAAAGCAGTGGAATATTTCTCATTTTTGATGTAAATCAGCTAACTATGATGATGATAGTTTTCAGCTTATGCGAAAACAAATCAGATATTCGTTAAATAATACTTTTAATTTGCATGCATATCAACTTGCATTCAATTTTTCGATATATATACTATATAAGCTTGAGCAGCTGATTTGATTTTCCGTTTTTACTAAACAAAGGACAAAACATAATGGGAAAATAAGCAAATAATTAATTTGACAGTCTTGTTTCCAATTCCAATATACAACTGTCACAGTTAACAGTAGTTTCAAATGCGCTTACTGTTATGCTAACAGCGCACTAACATAATGCACGCACCGCACTCTGGGGCAAATTCTCACTTTTGCAAGCATTTCTAAAAACTTGACTGCTGTTAAGCATATCGAAGTTAGTTAAAAGCACTATAACATTATAATTAATAACTATTTAGCAATAACCTTATTAAAAATGTTTTTTAATCAATAGCAGTATTAAATGTATTAATATTGACATAATGACAACGAACTTAAAAAATATTTTGTACTATGTAGAAAATACAAAAATTTCAAGCAATTTTGACTTTTGGTTTTTTTTTTTTTTATGAACACAATTTAAGGTTGAAAAACACCTAAAAATTCCCCAAAAATCTCGGAAAACTGTATGTAAGAAGAAAAAAAAGAAGTTTTTCAAACTTGATACAACCAACCAATATCACAAATCTTCATACTTTTCAGCAAGGTTTTTATACTCTGATACCGAAGGTACTCATAGTATATTGGTTTTGTCGAATGTCCGTCAGGCCGTCCGTCTGTCCGTCTGGCCGTCTGTCCGTCTGTCCGTCTGTCTGTCTGGATGAACGCGCGTATTTCCGAAACGATATTAGATAGACTCTTGAAATCTTTTGCGTTATGATTATAGCTATCTGCTTCAGATCAAGTTTATTCCAAATTTATGCCACGCCCACTGGGAGGCTGGCAACGAAATCGATAACATGTCGATACACCTCAAATAACAAATCGATTAAACGTGAATAACTCCCACAATTTTGAAGCTAGAGTAATCAAATTTGGTAGGTATATTGCTGGTGACCTCCCGAAAAAATTGGATCCTAGGTTAATCGGCCACGCCCATTATTACGCCCACCAGCCCCCCCCTCCAAAATTAATTTGAAATGCTTATATCTCCCGCAGTTTTAGAGCTAAAGTCACCATATTTGGAATATATATTACTGGTGACGTCCTCTACAGATTACAGAAACAAAATTTCGACCACGCCCACTCCCGCCCCCGTAATCGCGAAAATCGATATACATGAATGCACAATTCGATAACACGTGTATATTTCCCGCAATTTTGAAGCTAGAGTCCCAAAATTTGGAATTTAGACTAGGGCTGACCAGCCCAAAAGATTGCGTCCTGGATTTTCCGGCCACGCCCACTAGAACGCCCCCCAGCCACCCCGCCCCACGAAACACGGAAGCCTATATCTCGCACATTTTAAGAGCTAGGGCCACCAAACTTTGAGGGTAGACTTCTGGCCAAGTCCTCTAAAGATCGATCGGAAAAAATTTTGGGGCCACGCCCCCGCCCGCCCCCTAAAATCGCGAAAATGTATATCTTCCACGGTTTTAGAGCTAGAGTCACCAAAATTGGAGGATAGACTTATTGTCAGCCCCCCAAAGATCGTCAAAAAAATTTGGGGCCACGCCCCCTCCCGCCCCCAAAAATCGCGAAAATGTATATCATCCACAGTTTTAGAGCTAGAGTCACCAAATTTATAAGATAGATTTCTTGTCACGCCCTCTAAAGATCGGAAAAAAATTTTGGGGCCACGCCTCCTCCCGCCCCCAAAAATCGCGAAAGTTTATATCTTCCACAGTTTTAGAGCTAGAGTCACCAAAATTGGAAGATAGACTTCTTGTCACCCCCTCTAAAGATCGGAAAAATTTGGGGCCACGCCCCCTCCCGCCCCCAAAAATCGCGAAAATGTATATCTTCCACAGTTTTAAAGCTAAAATCACCAAATTTGGAAAATAGACTTCTGGTCACCCCCTCTTAAGATCGACCACGCCCCTCCAGTCCCCAAAAACTTGGAAGGCCGATTTCGGGTCACCCAAACACCAGCAAAAAATGTTCTGTTCACTTGCTTTCAGCTGTTCTTAAAATGGTATCAGAGTATTACGCAGTCGGCTCCGCCCGACTGCAACGTTCTCACTTGTTTATTTTTAATTGTTTGCAAAATCTGTTTGCATATAAAATTTAATGATCTTCCTGCAAGTCCTTATGACTGATAACAAATGTTGTTTTTCGTCGGTCGAACGGCCGATCGAATATGCAAAGCAAAAAATTACAGTTATTTATCATCGCATAGTTTCTTATGCACTTTTTATACTCTTTTCGGAGAAAATAGTATATTAAGTTTGTGCTGAAGTTTGTAACGCATAGAAGGAAGCGTCGGAGACCCCCAAAAGTTACTGCTGCCAGTATGCTTGGAATGACAAAACAAATTGATCTAGCCATGTCCGTCTGTCTGTATGTATGCAAACTAGTCCCTCAGTTTTTGAGATATCGCGATGCAACTTTGCACAGACACTTATTATTCAAGGGGACAGCACATTGGTCGGAGCCGGCCGGATCGGACCACTATATCTTATAGCTGTCATACAACTTGAAGTCGGTTTGGCAATAAATCCCATGTTTTCAAAGCTATCGCGATGAAACTTTGCACAGATACTTATTATTCAAATATACAGCACATTGATCGGAGCCGACCGGATCGGACCACTATATCTTATAGCCGCCATACAACCGGAAATATATCTAATATATCAATAGAAAATTTAAATTCATATGATATACATTTTTACAGCTAATGAAAGTGCTGCAGTTGGCCGAGTGAAAATTATCTAAAGGTTCGAAAAGAGTATAAAATCTTCGGCACGCCGAAGATAATCCTTGCCCACTTGTTTTTACTCTCTTTTTTTGGAGAGAGCAAAATATAGTCTTTTAAAGTCTTTTATCAAAACAAAACATGCAGTAGAGTGATCCAAATGAAAATCTCAAAGTGCGTTTTAAATAAATGTAATTTTTATACTCTGATACCGAAGGTACTCATAGTATATTGGTTTTGTCGAATGTCCGTCAGGCCGTCCGTCTGTCCGTCTGTCCGTCTGTCCGTCTGTCCGTCTGTCCGTCTGTCCGTCTGTCTGTCGGATGAACGCGCGTATTTCCGAAACGATATTAGATAGACTCTTGAAATCTTTGCGTTATGATTATAGCTATCTGCTTCAGATCAAGTTTATTCCAAATTTATGCCACGCCCACTGGGAGGCTGGCAAATCGATAACATGTCGATACACCTCAAATCACAAATCGATTAAACGAATAACTCCCACAATTTTGAAGCTAGAGTAATCAAATTTGGTAGGTATATTGCTGGTGACCTCCCGAAAAAATTGGATCCTAGGTTAATCGGCCACGCCCATTATTACGCCCACCAGCCCCCTCCAAAATTAATTTGAAATGCTTATATCTCCGGCAGTTTTAGAGCCAAAGTCACCATATTTGGAATATATATTACTGGTGACGTCCTCAGATTACAGAAACAAAATTTTGACCACGCCCACTCCCGCCCCCGTAATCGCGAAAATCGATATACATGAATGCACAATTCGATAACACGTGTATATTTCCCGCAATTTTGAAGCTAGAGTCCCCAAATTTGGAATTTAGACTAGGCTGACCAGCCCAAAAGATTGCGTCCTGGATTTTCCGGCCACGCCCACTAGAACGCCCCCCAGCCACCCCGCCCCCACGAAACACGGAAGCCTATATCTCGCACAGTTTAAGAGCTAGGGCCACCAAAATTGGAGGATAGACTTATTGTCAGCCCCCCTAAAGATCGGCAAAAATTTTGGGCCCCGCCCCCTCCCGCCCCCAAAAATCGCGAAAATGTATATCTTCCACAGTTTTAGAGCTAGAGTCACCAAAATTGGAGGATAGACTTATTGTCAGCCCCCCTAAAGATCGGCAAAAATTTTGGGGCCCCGCCCCCTCCCGCCCCCAAAAATCGCGAAAATTTATATCTTCCACAGTTTCAGAGCTAGAGTCATTAAACTTGGAAGATATAATTCTGGTCAGCCCTTAAATATCGGTAAAAAAAAATTTGGGGCCACGCCCTCCCGCCCCCAAAAATCGCGAAAATGTATATCTTCCACAGTTTTAGAGCTAGAGCCGACCAAAATTGGAGGATAGACTTGTTGTCTGCCCCCCTAAAGATCGGCAAAAAATTTGGGGCCCCGCCCCTCCGCCCCCAAAAGTAGCGAAGATTTATATCTTCCACAGTTTCAGAGCTAGAGTCATTAAACTTGGAAGATAGAATTCTGGTCAGCCCCTCTAAATATCGGTAAAAAAATTTGGGGCCACGCCCCCTCCCGCCCCCAAAAATCGCGAAAATGTATATCTTCCACAGTTTTAGAGCTAGAGTCACCAAAATTGGAGGATAGACTTCTGGTCACCCCCTCTTAAGATCGACCATGCCCCTCCCGTTCCCAAAACTTGGAATGCCGATTTCGGGTCACCCAAACACCAGCAAAAATTTTCTGTTCACTTGCTTTCAGCTGTTCTTAAAATGGTATCGAGAGTATTAGCAGTCGGCTCCGCCCGACTGCAACGTTCTCACTTGTTTTTTTTAAATTAGTTAATTTTGATTGCTTCACTACGAAAACAAATCAAATTACACAAGGTGTGGTCAAGAAGTTTTAATTTTTTGGAAATGCCCAAATGTCAAATTGAGTGGAGTATTTTTCTGTTATTGTTGTTGATGTTGCACCTGTGCGCAACAATAAAAGCGCAGATTAGTTAAATGCGTTTTAAAAGCATTTCATTGGCATTGTTGTTGCTGTTTGTGTGTGTGTGTGTGTTTTGTTTTTATTGCGCAGCAAATATGATGACAACGGTGCCAAATCAAATAACAGAGATAACAACAACAACAATAACAGTGACATATAGCGCAGCGGCAAAAACACGTGAGATTGCGGGTGGGCTGGGATAGAGGGGCTGTGTGTGTGTGTGTGTGTGTGTGTGTGTGTGTGTGTGTGTGGCCATCGCATCGCTCAATCATTCAAAAGCAATGTAGAACAACAACAGCGACAGCGCCGCTTTACACGTGCTGCTGCTCTCGACGCCAGCGTCGCAGTCCGGTGGGTGGGTGGGTGGTTGGCGCTGACCGAACGAAACTGCGCTTCAAAAATACAAAAGTCGAAAGAAAAAAAACGCGGCGTCATTGTCGATAGGCGGTTGATGATGAGGACGTGAAAGCATGCACAGAAAAGTAGAGAGAAAAAAAACCGTAATTTCTTTTGTTGTGCTATTATTCTAATCAGCGCGAATGATAGCCGGCGGCAGCAGAGCGAGAGAGCGAGAGAACAGTTAAGTGCATGTATATATTATGTGTGTGTGTGCGTAGAATAATAACAATGCACAGTAATAACATAAACAACTTGCTTGCAAAAGTCGCATTTTCGCTGCAAACATAGACCGAAAGAGAGAGAGAGAGTCGGAAATTGTCTAATTGGAATTTATTCGCGTTGCGCAGGCAGATCTGCTGCAGCTGCGGCTGTGGTGGGTGTTGTTGCTGCTGCTGCTGCTGCGACGCTGCGCAGCAATTTCAATGCCACTGTCAAAGCTACGCACACACACACGCAAGCGCAGTTGATTTTCATTTACTTCTTTTGCATCCCACACGCACACACACACACACACGCATACAGCTAGCTTGTGACGTCGGCGCTCTGAAGAGCGCGCATTCATCGTTGTTGTTGTTATTTGAAATGTGCTGCGTAGGTGTTGCCAAATCGTTGCGAAGTATCGATTTATTAAGTATCGATTTACGCATATTTGCAACTTTTTCGCACACACATGCATAGCCAAGAACATTTTAATTGTTGTTGTTGCTGTGTTTGCTTGTTTGTTTGCTGTGGCTGCCGCTTCTTTATTGTGCCGTTTAATTAATGCTTTTTATTTGTGCGCTATTGCGTTTTAGGCAAAAGACAGCAACTGTTTTTATTGCGTTGACCTTGTGCGTTGCGCCTGCATGACGCGAGCGTAGAGGAAGAAGAGTCCGAAACAGCAGCGCAAACAAAGCTTGATGGCAACGACGGCGGCGACTGCGCCGCTGAATTCGTCGCGGCGAAATCGGTCATTGAACTTTGAACCAAACAAAATTGTGAGAGAGTATATTTAAATAAACGAGGCAAGAATGTACATTTCTTGTTGTTTTCTGTTCATGATTTTTGCTTTTTGTTGCTTGCCTGCC
Source organism: Drosophila flavopinicola (assembly GCA_035042425.1). Classification (NCBI taxonomy): domain Eukaryota; kingdom Metazoa; phylum Arthropoda; class Insecta; order Diptera; family Drosophilidae; genus Drosophila; species Drosophila flavopinicola. Next base: position 259,749 of record JAWNLL010000437.1, on the reverse strand, counting down.
TGCTGCTGCTGCTTGAGTTTGTGTGTATTTGTTTGAGCCAGCGGGCCTTCCGTTACGCACTTAACCGAAAAAGAAGCAAAAAAAAAAAGAAAGCATCTCATATGCCCCTCTCTCTCTCTCTCTCGCGCGCGCTATCTGGCGTTTGCTTTTCGCTTTGACTTTTTTGCGCAATGCCATTAAAAAAAAAAAATACAAATGAAAAAGAGAAAGAAATACAAAGAGCACTTTCGACTACCAGATACCCTGTACACACGAGTATGCTGCGTTTTTTCCTTTGTTTTCCAAACACAATTCAAATTTTTTTTATTTTCTTGTGAAACAAAGTTTAACAAACCCAACGACAAGTTAAATGAATTAGTATTATTTGATAATCACGAAATCATAATAAATAAAGAAAATGACTCGCTGCAATATGCCCTCTTTTTTAGTTGCAACCCATTTTTTTTTTAGTAGAGTTTAATAATAAAAGAAAATGCTTTCAAAAGCGCAAAAAAAAGAAACAGTTTTGTATTGCTGCTGCTGCTGCTGTCGTTTTATTTATTTTTATGGCTAATCAGCAAGCAACTTGCGTACCGAAAACGCCTACAAAGTATTTTTAGTACATAAAAAACAAGAAACGGGAACACACAAAAACACACACACACACACACATACAAAAGGCTTTCTAGCGTTATATTGTATGTATGTCTGTGCAAAGAAATGAAGTTTCATAGGTATACTTTATTTATGTTTTATTTGAATTGAATATATATTTTAATAAAAACTAACAAAAACCAAAATAGTCAAAAGGCAATGTGTGAGCATAAGAATGTTAAGCAGCACTGGCAGCAGCAGCGGCGCAACAATTTGGGTCACGCATGACGCGCGCGTCTTTGGACTAGAGCATGCGTGCGCGCTGTGTTGTTGTTGGTGGTGGGTGGTGCGCGAGAGAGAGAGAGAGCGAGCTAGTAGTAGGCGAAAAGGGGAGCACAAGGAACTGAGTGCACGAAGCGAAAGCAAGCGCGTGTGTGTGTGTGTGTGTGTGTGTGTGTGTGTGTGTGTGTGTTTTGACGTCAAACGCTGGATCGTTTAGTTTTCGAGAGAGAGAGAGCGAAAGGCGAGTGAGAGCGACCACCCACTAAATGCAGAGTTGCCAGCTGCGCGTGAAATTTAATTGGCGCGTCGTGTGGGATTCTGCGTGGGGGCTGCTGCCGCTGCTGCTGCTGCTGGGCTCTTTGATTTTGTTTCGTAGACCAAAAATAAATTATGATGCATGCAAAAAGTTGTTGCTGTCCAGACTAAAAATAGGCGAACATAAGGCGAACACACACACACACACAGAGAGAGAGAACTAGTTAATCAGTTGCTGGTGGTGTGACGTCACAGCGATCGGTCACAAGCAGAACTCGTGCATTTGATAAGGCTGTGATTTTGATTGATCTACATAGCACACAATGCCGCCTGTCTATCTACTACCAAGTGGACGACTTGATATGTGGGCCAGTCAGTATGCACAGTGCTCTCAGCTGCATTTTGAATTCTGTCGCATGTGACGCATTCGGCAAAATGTTGTTTTTTTGTTTTTACACCGTGTGAATCAGAAAGAATCATTCATGGAACTGTTTTTTTTTTTTTGGCTTGCAACTGAACTTGTGTGTGTGCCGGCAATGTGTGTGTGTGTGTGTGTGTGAGTAATGTTTTATTTCTGCAGAATTGCAATCATGTGGCAACACTGTGTGTGTGTGTGTGTGTGTGTGTGTCTCTGTTTGTGTTGTTCATTTGCATGGCAACAATAACAGCGAAAACAAATGCTAAAATGTGTCAGAATAACAACAACAACAACAGAAACAGCAAAAGCAGCAAACAGTTAAAAAGCTGCGGTCACTTTCACCGCAATAGCAACGCAAATTGCCGCTATATGCATGCAAGTGTATGTGTGCGAGTGCGAGTGCGAGGGTTGACTGTTAAGTTCATTTAAAACTATACTGTCGAAGTTCTTCAACTCTAACATAGTCGTATTTAGTATAACGCTAACCTATAGATGGGGCAAATATACTAATAATTGAAAAGTACAAACTTTTGCCTGGCAACAATAGGCGCTTAACAGCTGTACGGCAAAGCAGCGAGCTTTGTGTCGGGGCATCAGTCAAGCTGCGCTTTCTATGTGTGTGAGTGTGTGAGTGCGCGTGGCGCTCAAGTTGAACTTGCCTGTTAGAACTGGGCATTTGCGCTCACACACACACACACACACACATGCGTCGCGTGTCGTGTCGTTCGTTCACCTGCCGCCCTGTGAGCGCGCGTGCAGAGAGAGAGAGCGGTAGAGCTAATGCATGTACATATATATATATACACGTGTGTGTGTGTGTGTGGGTTCTTTTGAGTCCAGCGTGTGAGCAGCGCGTGTTTTTCCTTTATTTGGTTTCTTTTGCGATGCGCAAAATGTTATTGAATTGTATTTTTTTTTTTTTACATACACACATGTGCTTGTACATATATGTATATGTAACTGTAATGTAGTGTTTATAAAATGTCCAACTAAGCTTTTCTTTATTCTGTTATTCTTTGCAGCTCTCGACGACGACATCAACAATACAAAGCTCAGCGTAGCAGCAGCAACAACAACAACAACATAAACAATAACAATAACAATAACAACAACAGCAACAGCAACCAAAACAGCTTTAGCAATAACATCATCATCAATTGTGTTCAGAGTTTTATATATGTACACACATATATAACAACAACAACAAAATATCGTGCGTGTAATTTGTGTTGTTTTGTTATTTCGTTCTTTTTTTTTTGCCTTGGCGCTCGTGAAATGTTTGTTCCCATGCAAAATGTGCACAAAAGTACTTTGTATTAACAGCAACAACAACAAGCGGATCGACAACAATCTAACGACAACAGCAACAACAATTACTTAAAGGAACATTTCCTTTTTGGCATTGGCCATTTGTTTTCACCTCCACTCTCTCTCGCTCTCTCTCTCTCTCTCGTTGTCTCTCTCAACAAGTCTATCGCTCGCTCGCTCGTGAGTGAGTTGCATTTGTGTGCGTGTCTGTGAGAGAGTTGTTTTTGTTTTCGTTTTGGGCGCCCGCGCGCACGCACACACACACATACACACATACACACATACATACATACATACATACACGCACACACACAGCGTCGGTCGTCGGAGTGTGTGAGTGTGTGTGTGTGTGTGCAATGGATTTGCATTGTTATTGCCAGCAAGTGCATGGAACACGTATACGTATGTGTGTGTGTAAATATGGTAAATAAATGAAAAACGCAACGTCATCAGCATATTGAAATTGCACAGCAAATGCAAAAGCAGCAACAACAACAACAACAACAACAATAACAATAACTGAACTTACATACATGCATATATGTGTGTGTTTTTATACTTTCTGTAACAACAACAACAATAATTATAATAACAACAACAACAACATAAATGTAGCATTAACATTAACATAGCAGTACATACTACATAACATTCAAAGCAAATCCAACAAAAGACTTGAAAAGTGTGTTCATTACTTTAAACAAAACAAAACAAAACAAAATACAAATCAACAACAACAAGCATAAAAATCAGCGAACGATAAATAATACATATATACATAAACGTATGTATATATTGTATAACTTAACATAAAACGCATACACAATATATATATAAACAAGGAAAAGTATTTGAGATATATGGAAAGAAAACACAAACAAAATACAATAAAATAAATTTAAAAAACAAAAACAAAAACAACAGTAAAGAACAACCCAAAAATATATAAATTATATATATATACACGAACAAAATCAGTAACCAAATTAACAACGAGAGGTAAACAAATAATTAATTGCCGCAACAACGTTAATAATTAATTTAATTTCTATATGTATATGTATATACATATAAACATATACATATAAACAAGAAGAAGAAGAACAACAACAACAACAACAACCAAATCGCAAAACATTTACAATTTACGCAAATCATATGAACAAATAACGCAATATTTATATATATATATATATATATGTATATATTTTATATATATATATATGTATGTATGCATATAATATACCTATAGCTGGGTATATAACACATAATAATTCTGCATAGAGCATTAAACCAACAACACAAGCCACATGTATAGATTGGAGGATACGAATAGCGGCGCCGTTATGGATAAAAATAAACAGAAATGTAAGTATAATATGTACATATACATACATACATACATACATATGTATATCTAGATGTGAACACTCTAAAACTCATCACAATCATAATACATAATTCAATTGCTCGCAAACGCAAATAAGTGGCACACACTTTCCAACTATGCGAGGTACCACTGTACCAGCTGCACCAGCTGCACCATCTTTGTATGTATGCTCACAATTGAGAGCGCTCTTGGATCAAAATGCTTTCTCTCAGCGCTCAGTCTCATAGCAATCAGCTGCTGTTTAATTGCACCTGTTGCTGTCTCGCTTCAACAAATACGCATTAGTTGTTTCTGTTTGTGTGTGTGTGTGTGTGTGTGTGTGTTTGTGTGTGTGTGTGCATGCTTAACTTATCACTCACCTTTTGTTTGGTCATTGGGAGGAGCTTGTTGACAAGTATACGTATAGTTTGCCTGTTGGCGACTTCCCCTCTATTTGTTTAGTGCATTTATTCCACGAATTCATGGCGCGATAACAACAACAACAGCAACAACAACAAAACGGGCGCCGTCTCCGTTTTGTCGAGTGTTTATAATTTGGTGTCGAAAACAACAATAAGAGTCAAACAATTGCAATCATTCATGGGTCATTCGTGAGTCACGCAGCAGGTGACCCGCCCCAAGCCGCACTCCGGCCGGATGTGGGTGGGTGGCTGAGCATACATACATACATACATACATACATATGTATGTATATATGAGTATAGTAAGCCAGTTGGGGGCTGATAACGTTCTTCTTGCCAGTGCATACACTGCGACAAAAGCATATGCACTCGAATTCACAATATGAAATCTATCTATTGTCGAGTGTCGTGTTAATCCAATCGACCCTTAGTCGAATTCACAATGATAAATGTATATTTACATTTCGTAGTTATTTCGAATGCGTGTTATGTTTGTTTATGTTTACGCCATTCAATAAAACTACAAAACAAAGCTCGTATATTAGCAAGTGTAGAAAATACATATTTATACAATGAATATTATATAATGAAGTTGTGCAAAATCATGTAAAGTATACATATATATTCTTGATCAGTCGAGTCGATCTAGCCACGCGAATATCACAGCTAGATACTACATATTTGGAATATAAGTTCACGTAGTCCCTGATCAGATCAAGTCTATTTTATTTGATCGATAACTTCGACTCGTTCAAAAGTTTTGCATCAAATTTCCATACTTTCATACTAGTGTTTTAGGGCCATAACTTAAAAATTATAAAAGCTTCAGGCACCAAATTTGGTATGTATAATCTCGAATAGCATACACATGTAAAACAAAAATTTGCACTTTCTGTTTAATTTAACAATATAGTATATCTCTAGTTTTATGTATTTTATATTTTGAAAATATGTTTCGAAATTTTCTTAAACATTTTTATTTAACATTTTCTGTGTTGAGAAAAAAGTAGAAATATATTCATTTAAATATGAACTACAAGCAAAGTAAACATATTATTATTATAATTTTGATACTCTTTTCGAAGAAAATAGTAAATTCAGTTTGTGCTGAAGTTTGTAAGGAAGCGTCGGAGACCCCCAAAAGTTACTGCTGCCAGTATGCTTGGAATGACAAAACAAATTGATCTAGCCATGTCCGTCCGTCTGTCTATCTGTCTGTCTGTCTGCATGTATGCAAACTAGTCCCTCAGTTTTTGAGCTATCGTGATCAAACTTTGCACAGACACTTATTATACAACGGGACAGCACATTGGTCGCAACCGGCCGGATCGGACCACTATATCTTATAGTTGCCATACAGCTGGAAGTCGGTTTTGGCCATATATTCGATCTTTTCAAAGCTATCGCCTTAAATATCCTTGTACACTTGAACATCCTTATAACGCATTAATGTTTAGAATTTCAAATTGATTGACGTATAAATAGCAAAGATATGCGCCATTAAATATTTCGCTGGTGCAGTTGGCAGAGTGAAAATTGCCTAAAGCTTCGAAAAGAGTATAAAATCTTCGGCACGCCGAAGATAATCCTTTCGCACTTGTTTTTTTGTATCATTGATGCGAAATAAATTCCTTCTGCTTCTTCACAACTACTACCCAAAGCCCCTTCGTCTCGAAATGTCGTCGGTACTATTTTTGGGCGAGACGACGACCACATTACAAGAACGCAGACCGACTCCCCGATTCTATAAATATTCGAATAGCACACACACAATTCTTGCTGCAGTATATAATATATATATATATATAAATATACATAATCAAAATGCAGGCCAGGGCGCAGAAGGAGCGTCTATTTAGCTCCATAACCCAACAGACTGGCAAAGTGGTCAATTTTGATTTCATAATAAGCTAGAAAGAAGATGAAATACTCTTCTAATACAATAAGATGTGATAAGTTAGCGTTAACCGAAATGCTGATCGATTCTTTGCGCTGATCCTTGAGAACAAGAAAGTTGATCATGATCATAATTAGCAGGCTTACATTTCAATCAATGCTGTCATATAGAAGGCATATATTCTCTGCTACAGGGTATACACTAGTCGATGTATTCGATGCAAGCGAAAAATCAAATCGTACTCAGTCTGTGAAATGTGTAAAGTTTCGCTTCTTGCCAAGCGCATAAATTGTTGGCAGCGATTAAAATGAAATCAAAATTAATTTTGCATTTCATTTCATTTACTTTGTTTACTTTTGGTTGGTGTGCAAATAAAAAAACTTGCATATATGAAACTTATGTTCAGTGCAGTCAGCTGATAATTGGAATGCCGTTATCTTAAAAGCTTTAGAAAAAACAGTTAGCCAAAAGCAGCTGAATATGAAGAACAGCACACAAATGCTTATCAACAAGACAAAAAACAAAAAACAAAAACAATAGAAACTTTGAATGAATTGCCACCTAGAAACAGCTGTGTTGAAAATCATTTCGTTTGGTTTGTGATTGTTTCTTTAAACCAAATTCTTGAATAACTTGGATAGCAACGAAGAGAGAAATTTAGTTGCAAAGTAGTTCAAAGATAACTATGGCATATAATAAAATATACCAATGGCAACTCTACTTGCATTGGAGGCTTCTGTCAAGTTTGCTTGAATACATCTGGGTGGCAACTCTGGCTTTGTCAGCTCAAAAACAAAATGTAAATACAACTCTGGTCAAATAAATCTACAAATTTGCTGCTTTTAGGTGGAAAGCAAACTTGAAATCAGCTTCAAATTGTACAAGTTGCACTCGAGTGGTGGCAACTCTGGTTAAGCCCAATCTTTTAGAACCGAAATATTTGTAATCTGACGTCTCTGAGTCAGGTTTGATATTCGAACCAAATTCTTATTAGCTAGAATAAATAATATTTATATTTTATATACATATGTCTGTGTGTACATATATACAGTGCACGCTCGATAACGTGACCTACTCAAAACCATGGCAGTTCACGTTAGCAAAAGTGTTGACGTTTTCGATTGTCAGAAATGTAAAGATCGTGAATACATTTTAAAACACTTAAATTCACGTTTTATTATTGCTTTGTGTATTCATTTGCTCGAAATATTTTGCAATGTAAAACTCGATTAAGTTGCCACAAAAGGTGACAAAAAGCTCGTTAAATAAAAATATATAAATTTTGCTAAAAAAAAAAAAAAAAAAATAAATATTTTGCGTATCAAACGCAACCACAAACAAGTGGGGAAGGATTATCTTCGGCGTGCCGAAGATTTTATACTCTTTTCGATCCTATAGGCAATTTCACTCTGATAACTGCACGCGTAACATTTATTTTTTTTTGTTCTAAGAATATTTAATTCATTGCCAGTTGTATAGCAGCTATAAGATATAGTGATCCGATCCGGCCGGCTCCAACCAATGTGATGTCTCTTTGAATGATAAGTATCAGTGCAAAGTTTCATTGCGATAGATTCAAAAACATGGAATATATGGCCAAAACCGACTTCGAGTTGTATGGCAGCTATAAGATATAGTGGTCCGATCCGGCCGGCTCCGACCAATGTGCTGTCCCCTGGAATAATAAGTGTCTGTGCAAAGTTTTATCGCGATAGCTCAAAAACTGAGGGACTAGTTTGCATACATGCAGACAGACAGACGGACATGGCTAGATCAATTTGTATTGTCATTCTAAGCATACTGGCAGTAACTTTTGGGGTCTTCGACGCTTCCTTTTATGCGTTACAAACTTCAGGACAAACTTAATATACTATTTTCTTCGAAAAGAGTATAAAAAAGGCGTAGCTCACTATTAGGGGAGTTCCCATGTTCAGAATTATTGGAGCTCAATGTTATTTTTGTTCATGTTATAGAGCTTTCTCAGTTTTTCAAGATTTCGAATAGTCAATTTCCAAAAAAAAAAAAAACTTCACATTTGGGGCTATATGTATTATATTTGAACTCAAAGTAGCTAAAAGCTGCTGTATTTTGGTTTGCGTCGCCCAATGATGACTGTATGCTATATCTTTGAGTGATGCCAAAGTAGAAGAACTTTGGCAGCTTACAAAAAGCTCATGCAAATGATAAACCAATGAGGAACGGAACGTGTTCAAATGTATCATCCGAATCGCATCAGCTGCATTTGTTTGCTATTGAGAACAGAGTGCATATCATTTGTTGCATCCACATCCACATGGGGAGGGAAGTGGAATGCTTTGCTTTTGCCGAATTGGCAACGGTAGAGCAAAATGCAGAGCGACAAGCGTCTCTCCGACATATAAAAATAAAACGCTTGCTAGCTTTTGCTCGCTTGACTTTGAGGCCAGCTAAAAAATGAACGCAGTTCGCGTTGAAATTTCAAGCGACGCAGATCGCGCGAGTAGTCAAAAGATATATATATATAGTATCTGTGGCATGGATTCTCCAAATAGAATACCTTACCGACAAAAACACAAACATGAAAACAGTGCATAATACAAAAAAATAATAATAATAATAATATAAGTAGACGCAAACAGTTGCTTTCGATCAAAAACGAAACGAATTCTTTACTTATTATTTTTCGTCAAAGTGAATATCTTTACAAATAGAACGGTGCATAGCTTTTTTTGTTGTTCTTTGTTTGTGTTGAATGTTTTTTTTAGCAGCGTGTGAATTTTGGTGTGCAACAAAAAGTAAACGGGCAAAAAACAACAACAACAAAAAAAGAAAAGACAAACAGAGCAGAAAGAAGCGGAGGAGAGAAGCAAGAGAAGCGCCATAGCGACGTCTTTTGTGCGGCTGACAGCCAATAAAAAAGAAAGAGAGAAAGAAAGAACGCGTAACGCGAACATAAGGAAGGAAATATTTATATAGCCATTATTATTATTATAACAAGTGGGCTGGGATTATCTTCGGCTTGCCGAAGTTTTTATACTCTTTTCGAACCTTTAGGCAATTTTCACTCTGCCAACTGCACCAGCGAAATATTTAATGGCGCATATCTTTGCTATTTATACGTCAATCAATTTGAAATTCTAAACATTAATGCGTTATAAGGATGTTCAAGTGTACAAGGATATTTAAGGCGATAGATTTGCAAAGATCGAATATATGGTTAAAACCGACTTCGAGTTGTATGGCAGCTATAAGATATAGTGGTCCGATCCGGTCGGTTCCGACCAATGTGCTGTCCCCTTGAATAATAAGTGTCTGTGCAAAGTTTGATCACGATAGCTCAAAAACTGAGGGACTAGTTTGCATACATACAGACAGACAGACAGACAGATAGACAGACAGACGGACATGGCTAGATCAATTTGTTTTGTCATGCTAAGCATACTGGCAGCAGTAACCTTTGGGGGTCTCCGACGCTTCCTTCTATGCGTTACAAACGAACGTCAGCACAAACTTAATATACCATTTTCTTCGAAAGAAAGAGTATAACAAGCCCGCACAAAATGTCAACGGCAGCAACGACTTTGGTCTACTGGCAGTCCATGAACGGAACTGTGCCTGGCGTTGGCGTTGGCGTTAATAGCCATGAGGCGGTCACGAACCACCCATCGACAATGTTTCTGACAGCTGTGCCAGCAGCAGGTGGAGGCGGAGGTGGAGGTGGATTGGCCAGTGATTGGTCATATAACGCACAGCGTCAGCGTCCCGCCTGGAGCAGCTGGAGCAATGGCACTAATGGGATCAACGGTACAGCGGCCCATTATCAGCCGCACTATTTGGCCCAAATTGGCTGTCAGCATACGGTTAACGGTTTTGCCAGCAATCCCAGTTCCAAATTCACAGCAAGTGCCGTCCAGCAGCAATCGCAATCGCAATCAAGCCATCAATCCGATCGACATTTACAGCAGCAGCAGCAGCAGCTAGAACAATATAGTTGTAAGCATTAGAAATCAATCGAATCGAATCGAATATTAGTTAAGCGCATTTCCCATTTCCACTGCCTTCCATACTACTATCCATATTTCGTTAACCTTACTACTTGCTCACCTTCCTACCTCTATCCTCAATACACATAACTGACATCTGTGCAACATGCCACAATTCCTCTGTTCTCTACATATGCATGTTGCCATTTTATATTGAATTAAGTGAACATTTGCGAAGCTTTAAGTGCATTAAGTTTTTGTATGCCCGAAAGAAACTGGCTGAAGAAAAATCATGTTCTTTGCAGACATTTCTGTTTTTGCAGAATGGATATAGTAAAGAACGTTTTTTTCCTCTAATTTACATATATCTGTATATTCAGCGAAAGCTTATCAAGCCAACTGCATATGCAACGGCATAAAGCAAAACACTAACTTTTAAGGCACTTCGCATTTGCTGCAAGAGAAGAGTTTTCAGTTGTGAGCTTAAAGTTGATGGCGATAGAACTTGCACTTAAAAGCACAAGTGCTTGAAGTTGAAAGATCGATCAAATTGAAAAAGCTCTCAAACGGTTATTCAAGTCAAAGTTAGCATACAGCTTAAACTCAGCATTGAGCTTTAAGCTGCAAGCTCGCTGAGCAAAGCTTCAAAGCTGTTATAGCCAATGTTATAATACATAAGTCTTAGGCTAGCCATGTAGAATTGTATGTAGAGCGGAGGGATGAGGGATGATGATGGGCAGATGATTCTGGTGATTCTCGCGATCTGTTGCAATGAGATGTCAATTCGTTGCATTTGCTTCCTTCTCGCCTGCCCCATTCACTTGTCAGCAATTGCGAAATGCAATATCAGTTTCGCTTCTCTATGTATATGCTGGGTGTACCAGCCCCCAGCCCAACATCCAAAACCCCCCGTCTCTCAACCTTTTGTGCTATTTTTGACTCGGAGCAAAACAGAGAGACGAACAACTATGTATATGTCTATGTCTATGTCTATGTATGCAAATGCTTGGACTCTGTGTGCATATTGTGTAATAATTCGTATTGCGTCTAGTTCTAAATTTAAAGACGATACGTATTTTGGGCGTCTTTTTCGGCATGTTTTGGCAGCGCCAGTTGCCCGCCCCAGGTGCGACAAAAGTCAGGTGCTACCACTGCCAGAGGAGCCAGGTAGCAGAGGCGGTCAATGAACCACCCAGACAGACGCCTAGCAATGGATGTAAATGCGGTAGCAAACACTCAACTCAACGACCAACAATCATCGTCTTGATGATGTTTTGCACTATGATATTGATCAGTTTCTGGCGATGTCGTGATACTTTCTATACCCTGAACTGAACCCATTAAAAATTGTTAAAAAGGGTATAATGAAGTTGTGCAAAAGTATGTAACAGACATAAGCTAGCATCTCCGAATATATAAAGTATATATATTATTGATCAGTATCAACAGCCGAGTCGATCTAGCCATGTCCGTCTGTCTGTCCGTCTGTCTGTCTGTCTGTCTGTATGAACACGCGGATATCAGAGACTACAAGAGCTAGAGACCTCATATTTCGAATATAAGTTCTCCTAATCCCGGGACAGATCAAGTTTATTTCATTTTTATCGATAAATCGTCCCGTTCAAAAGATATCGATAAATTTCGTTTTCAGACTAGCGTTGCTGGGCCATAACTTTAAAGCTATAATAGCTAGAGGCCCCAAATTTAGCATGTATAATCTCGAATATCATACACTTTTTCACTTTGTGGATACCACCCTCCAATCCCCCCAAAAGTAAAAAAAAACCCCATTTTTGAAGGTATGACCTTGCAATTTGGTTTGGTCACACATTTTATAGCCAATGTTATGTCCTAAAAATTTCCGAAAGATCGGACAGGGTATCTACGAGAAGGGGCACTCTCGCTTAGGCCACACTTGAACTTTTTGATAATTGAACTACCTGAATGTTGTAAGTGAGAAATGAAACATTAAACAAATAATCGAACTTGTTCTGATATCTGTTTGCCAATAAAAACACGAAATAATTCCAAATTTAAATAGCAAGTACTATTTGCATCTTCATTACCAGCTTCATGATTAAAAAAAGAAATTAATTATAAAATCTTCTATGTACAAAATATGATGCTTGATTTATATACAGTGCACGCTCGATAACGTGAACGCCCAAAGTTTTTTTTTTACAGTGACTATTCGAAAACGTGAAAAGGTGAACAAGTAATACGCACAACATTTTAGTCTCAATTTGGACCTAGCATAGAGCGTTTTGTTTTACATTAAGGAAAACGAAAAACATTGCGTTCAATTAATAGAACAAATGAATGTGCATAGCGACAATACAACGTGAATTGAAGTGTGTTAAAATGAATTCACTTTATGCTTTCCCGGCAACTGCCTTGGTTTTAATTAGTACACGCTATCGAGCGTGCACTGTATGTTCAATTGAGCAAACCTTTGCCTAATATTTACATTCTGAAGGTTGCAAAAACTGTTGTGATGCAGTTAAAGTGATTCGGTTTCTGAAGTCGTAATTTCGTAATATTTGTTATCGATTGACATATACATATTTATATCGATATTTAAGCAATTATTACATTCTGAAGGTTGCAAAAACTGTTGTGATGCAGTTAAAGTGATTCGGTTTCTGAAGTCGTAATTTCGTAATATTTGTTATCGATTGACATATACATATTTATATCGATATTTAAGCAATTATTACATTCTGAAGGTTGCAAAAACTGTTGTGATGCAATTGAAGTGTTTCGGTTTCTGAAGTCGTAATTTCGTAATATTTGTTATCGATTGACATTTACATATTTATATCGATATTTAAACAAGTATTACATTCTGAAGGTTGCAAAGAATGTTGTGATGCAATTGAAGTGTTTAGGTTTCTGAAGTCTCAATTGAAGTGTTTCGGTTTCTGAAGTCGTAATTTCGTAATATTTGTTATCGATTGACATATACATATTTATATCGATAGGTTGCAAAAACCGTTGTGATGCAATTGAAGTGTTTAGGTTTCTGAAGTCGTAATATCGTTATATTTGTTATCGATTGACATATACATATTTATATCGATATTTAAACAATTATTACATTGTTATCGATTGACATTTACATATTTATATCGGTATTTAAGCAATTGCGGCACACGCTCTTATTACTTTTTTACTCACACACCCACTCTTTCGCTCTTCTCTCTCTCTGTTTGCAGTATCCGCTGGATATGGTTCCAGTGCGGGCGCCGTGGACACATCGCAGGGCAGCGGGAGCGGCGGCGGCAGACAGCGCCATGCGCCGCTCTATGGCCGCTTTGTGGTCGAAGAGGAACTGCCTGCCACGCATCGTGATGTCATGCATCATGTAAGTATATATTATCTAGCTGAGAGAGCTGGCCTGCAGCATTCAGACTGACTCTCGTGCTCCTTTGCCTTGACAGCACTCTAGTCCTTCGTCTTCGTCGGAGGTGCGAGCCATGCAGGCCCGCATACCCACACACTTTCGAGATCCGGCCATGGCACCGCTGCGCAAGCTGAGCGTCGATCTGATAAAGACCTACAAGCACATCAATGAGGTATGTACCGTTATATACCATGCCACACCATCTGAGAACCTTGACAGCATCCACTTGGCTGTCGATCAGCAGCAGTCAACTATCAGCTTGGTCGGGCACGTGCCTGTCCCTCCCTGACCACCCCAAACACTAGTACTAGGCCCCATCAACATACCCCAACGAGAAAAATAAATAAATAGAATTTCCTTGCTGTTGACGGGCACGCAACTGAAAATGTTGCAATTGTTGCGCCAAAATGCTGCTCACGTGTAACAGCAAACTGTCCAACTGATGGCAGTTTATGTATTCAATCGTCTTGTCTGAGCTAAGAAACGACTAAATCAAAACTTAACTATAAATAGCTTTAGAGACGAGCACTCAACAACATTGTCTAGCTAGCTGTGTTGCGCCTAGAATAGTATTGTAACAGAATGTTCACACATTATGTTAACAGGCTGTTAGCCCAGTATGTTAATCGAATGTTAATGCGAAGAATTTATGTTTTATTCTATGCCCAGCCAGAAAAATCTCTATTGTTATCTCGATACTGATAGTTGTTTTTTTCTTTCAAGTTTTCGAAGGTGTTTGTTCAAATGATGCTGAGATTATTTATCCGTTCTACATACATATGTACAAATACATACTCTCTACCCTGATAAAATGCAAATCCAAAGACGATTTCGATAGTTGAATGTGTTTTTACTTGTTCGCTGTGTTTGTGCCGAATAAATTAAGTGCTTGAAACGAGAAAAACAAACAAGCACTAATGTATTATTGCTGCATGCGAATGCCGCATTAAATATGTTTAGCTAAAGTGAAAGTCCAGATGTGAAGAGATATGCGAATGAAAAGAGCAACAACAATATTGAAAAACACACAACGAAAACATCAACAAATTGCCAATCAACAGTACATAATTAGTTAAGGAAGGTCAACAGCAGCAGCGGCTGCAATTAATTGGCTGGCAAATTGTGGCCAGAACGCAAAGCCCAAAGCCAGCCCAAAGCATAGCTAAGCGCCTCAATGTATGCCCCGTTACTTGTTACATTGTTGTAGTTGTTGCGGCCTTTTCACAGCCATAGCCTTATCAGCGCAGCTGCAGTCGCTGCGACGGCGACGGCGACTGCGAAACTGTATTGTATGCTACAGCTTTGCACAGACGCTGCCGGCAACAAATACACACACACACGCACAGAGAGAAAGAGAGAGAGAGCGCGCGATTAACTGTGACGTTGCCTCGGCCTGAGGAAACGTCATTGCCAGGCAACAACAACAACAAGCAACAGTGAACGCCGTCGCAGTCAACGCTCTGCCGACGTCGACGTCGACGTCTGCGCCGGCATACACCCATTTTCGAGCATTGCTCTCGAGAATGCTGCTGCCCACGTTTATTTCTACAACGTGCTCAACTCCCCCTCGCACACATGGCAATTGTGTGCAGCCGTCTTTCAGGCGTTGTTGAAACCTCTCTCTCTCTCTCTCTCTCTCTCTCTGGCTGTCTGGTTACACCAACGTTGCTGTAAAGCGCTGTAAAGAGCTCAGCCGGTCGCCCTCTCTCTTTTTGGCCCGCTTGCAGGCGCAGCGCTCTCGCTCGCACACATGCCCGCATGCGGCGTTAGCAACAAGGTTTTTTTTTCTTTCTTTTTACCCAGCTGCATACAACATACAACATTTTTCACCAAGCCAATGAGCGGACAGTGTGAGCGGGCGGGCGGACTTTGAGGGCAGTGAAACAACATTGAGTCAGTGATAAAGGGTACAGAGGCAGAGGGAGCGGCCGAAGGAGAACTTAACCGCTGCTTAGATGTTTGATCTCAATCGAAAACGAGTGCCTAACAGCTAAGAGATTATTTAGTTAAATTACTTATGTACTTATATGCAACGCAACATTTGAAATGAGCCAAAAATCAAAAGTCCTGTGCAGCAACTGTTAACGCATATTGGCTGCGCTGTTAATTAACATAGCGCCATACGAACTATCGATATTTCATTCAAATAGAGCGCGCACTTTGAAAAAATCGTTAATCTAACTAGGCTTTGACATATTTTGACATCTGTCAAAATAGACATCGACTAGAATGGAACAATCTAAGCACACACATGCTGCAGTATAAGCAGTGCATGCGGTTTAAGCAGTTAGCTTGCTTTTTCGCTGAGCCCCACACAATGGAAAGTTAAATCTTAAATAACTTCTGTGTTTATTGTCCGATCTTATTGAAATTTTTGGGGCAAACAATTGTCAATAATATGTGTGACCAAACCAAATTGCAAGGTCGTACCTTTAAAAATGGGTTTTTTGAACTTTTTGGGGGTTTGGGGGGTGGTATCCAAAAAGTGAAATATTTGTTACATGTGTATGTTATTCGAGATTATACATGCCAAATTTGGGGCCTCTAGCTTTTATAACTTTGAAGTTATGTCCCAAAAACGCAAGTCTGAAATCGAAATTTATCGATAACTTTTAAACGGTACGAGTTATCGATAAAATGAAATAAACTTGATCTGTCCCGGGATTAGGAGAACTTATGTTCCAAATATGAAGTCTCTAGCTCTTGTAGTCTCTGATATCCGCGTGTTCATACAGACAGACGGACGGACGGACAGACAGACAGACGGACATGGCTAAATCGACTCGACTGTTGATACTGATCAAGAATATATATACTTTATATGGTCGGAGATGCTTCCTTATGCCTGTTACATACTTTTGCACAAAAACATAATACCCTTTTTACCCATTTTTAATGGGTTCAGGGTATAAAAAGAATTCCAGTCTGGTCTAAACTCCAAACCGAACTGGGTGTATATTTGTTCGGACAAACCAAAACAAAACTTCACATACTAATATTTGTATATTTATATCTTTGTGTTTGCAAACATGGACGATGATGATGACCAGGTTTACTACGCAAAGAAGAAGCGCCGTGCTCAGCAGACGCAGGGCGATGATGATTCGTCGAATAAGAAGGAGCGCAAATTATACAACGACGGCTACGACGATGATAATCACGATTACATAATCAAGAATGGCGAAAAGTTTCTGGATCGCTATGAGATTGACTCGCTAATCGGTGCGTATTGCAAGCGAATGTGGCAAATGTGCCGAAATAATCTAATCACTTTGTGCAATTGTGCAATTGCAGGCAAGGGCAGTTTTGGCCAGGTGGTTAAGGCCTATGATCACGAGGAGCAATGCCATGTGGCAATCAAGATAATTAAGAATAAGAAACCGTTCCTAAATCAGGCACAAATCGAAGTCAAGCTGCTCGAGATGATGAATCGTGCGGATGCTGAAAATAAATACTATATCGGTAAGTGTATATACTATATATATATATACACAAATATGACTTGAACTCTCTCTCTCCCTCACAGTCAAGCTCAAGCGTCATTTTATGTGGCGCAATCATCTGTGCCTCGTATTCGAGCTGCTGTCGTATAATCTGTACGATCTGCTAAGGAACACCAATTTCCGTGGCGTCTCGCTGAACCTCACGCGCAAATTTGCGCAGCAACTCTGCACGGCGCTTCTGTTCCTGAGCACACCCGAACTGAACATAATACACTGTGATCTGAAGCCCGAGAACATATTGCTATGCAATCCCAAGCGATCGGCCATCAAAATTGTTGACTTTGGCAGCTCCTGCCAGCTGGGCCAGCGTGTAAGTAATCAGTAAAAGCATATAGCATATAGCATATAACATATGCCCATCAGTTTTAAGTCACATCTTTAAATGCATTCTATGCGTTGTACTCAAAGTAGATTAGGCTTTGTCCTCATATAGTACTTAGTTGATATCTTTGAGGAATGCCTAATAAACCCAAAGTAGACACAGACGTTATGCCAGCAGAATGCTTATTCATGCCCAGAGAGATAATTTAAAACAAAACGATACTATGGTATAATATACGATAATATCTCATCAAAATTGTTTCAATTATATATACGAAAAAACTCAAAAGCCCTAACATTTGCTGCTACAAATTGAACTGAGACGAATCCGAAATATAAATTAAGTTTTTGGTGTCTTTTCATTTAGAATTCAATTAAGCTTAATCTTAATCTTAATATTTCATCCATGCATTCTTTAGCATATATGTATATGATAACTCAGCAATTAATAAATGTCATCTTGTGCTTAAAAAACAGATCTATCAGTACATCCAGTCGCGCTTCTATCGCTCACCGGAGGTACTGTTGGGCATACAATACGATCTGGCCATCGATATGTGGTCGCTGGGCTGCATCCTGGTCGAGATGCACACGGGCGAGCCGCTCTTTTCCGGCTGCAATGAGTTCGACCAGATGAACAAGATTGTCGAGGTGCTGGGCATGCCGCCCAAGTATCTGCTGGATCAGGCGCACAAGACGCGCAAGTTCTTCGACAAGATTGTCACCGACGGCTCCTACGTGCTGAAGAAGACGCTCAATGGGCGCAAATACAAGCCGCCCGGCTCGCGCAAGCTGCACGACATCCTTGGCGTGGAGACGGGCGGCCCAGCCGGTCGCCGCTTGGACGAGCCGGGCCATTCGGTGGCCGACTATCTGAAGTTCAAGGATCTGATACTGCGCATGCTGGACTTTGATCCCAAGACGCGCGTGACGCCCTACTATGCCTTGCAGCACAACTTCTTCAAGCGCACCACGGACGAGGCGACCAATACGAGCGGCGCGGGCGCCACTGCGAATGCCGGCACTGGCGGACCCGGTGGCTCCTCGTCCGCGGGCAGCAACAGCGGCGCCACCGGACCAGGCTCCGGCTCAGGGCCCGGCGCCGGCGGTGGCGGCGCTGCTTCCGGCGGCGGCGGTGGCGGCACTTCGCTCATTGGCAGCGGCTGCGGTCCCGGCAGCAGCAGCAGCAGCAGCGTTGTCTCCTCCAGCGCAGCAGCAGCGGCGGCGGCGGCAGTCGCCAGCTCCTCATCCGGCAGCAGCAACAGCGGCGGAGGCGCCTCAACACAACAGCAGCAATCGCTCGTGTCCAGCAGCAATAGCGGCGCTGGCGATGCCCAATCTCTAGGTGAGCGACCAAAACGCAATGAGCGACCTCTTTGCTCAATTGAACCACATTTCCACAAGAACATATTTGCTTACGCCTCATTTGTTTAACTGAGATCAATTGTTGCTTAGATTGCATGGTTTCAATTATAGTCAGTCGAAACAGCAGCACTTTTTCATATCTATTTTGGAATGCAATTCAAAATTACACCATCTTTTTTAAATATTTAACAAAACAGCGATAAAAAACACTTTGCAAATATATCATTTATTTGGCTTTGTTTTTTGAACGTTGATTCGCGCCGTTCAAGTTTTTTTATACTCTTTTCGAAGAAAATTGTATATTCAGTTTGTGCTGAAGTGTGTAAAGCATAGAAGGAAGCGTCGGAGACCCCAAAAGTTACTGCTGCCAGTATGCTTAGAATGACAAAACAAATTGATCTAGCCATGTCCGTCTGTCTGTCTGTCTATCTGTCTGTATGTATGCAAACTAGTCCCTCAGTTTTTGAGCTGTAGCGATAAAACTTTGCGCAGAGACTTATTATTCAACGGGACAGCACATTGGTCGGAATCAGCCGGATCGGACCACTATATCTTATAGCTGCCGTACAACTCGAAGTCGGTTTTGGCCATAAATCCCATGTTTTCAAAGCTATTGCGATGAAACTTTGCACATATACTTATTATTCAAGCATACATCACATTAATGAGAGCCGGCCGGATCGGACCACTATATCTTACAACTGCCATACAACTGGAAATTAATATATAATATTCTTAGAACAAAAAAAGTAAATGCCACGCGATATAACAGAGTGAAATTTGTCTAAAAGTTCGAAAAGAGTTTAAAGCCGAAGATAATCCTTTCCCACTTGTTTTTAGTAGTTTTTGCTATCGGAAATGTTCTTCACGTCACTTTCGCGAGGGAAAAAAAAAATCACATTCGTCCCGATTGTCAAGAAATATGTTGTTGTGGAATTATGGTATTTATTAAGCACAAATCTCGTCGCTTTGTAGAGACTGTTTTTGTTTTTATAGTATATTGCTATTTTACTTTTATTGTTGTCTGTTTGAGCTTTATGCGAGCAGTTTGTTTGATATCTTATCATTCTGCAATAAATCTCAAACATAGTTACTAATAGATATTTTTGTGTTTGAAGTTATTTAGAGCATTGTGAATTGTAGATATTTAGTATTTGTATGGCCAAAGTGCTTGTGTTTAGTTTGTTTATTTGTTTTTGGTTTGTTGAAAACTACAGAGCACGACTAACCTTTTATATTTTTAGAACCTATGATCAAGAAATGCCGCATCAGGTGCAAGAGACTTAAATGAATACCCCTACACTTTATTTGCATGCCCCCACTCTGGTTGTGTGTGTGTGTGTGTGTATATATATATATATATCAAGACCAAATTCGATTTCATTCATTTATACACATTTTATGTTTGATTAAGCCAAACATTGTCATGGCAACAACAACAAGAACAAAATAAAAAAAAAACAAGAAAATTAAAAGATTAAAAGGGTAGATGAAAATGTGGCAAAAGAATTACAAATCTGTGTATTTATACTTATATATTATATTTATGATTATGATTTCTACTATATACTACTACATGACAAAATTTAGTTGAGTATATGCATATATACCATTAAGCATACTACAATTACTATAAACCGTAAGTCTTCATTTTTTTTTTTTTTTTTTTTAATTTCTTAGCAGTAGCACCTTAATAAAACACAGTGTTGTCCAACGTAGTGGTTTTTTTTTCGTTTCGTATTCATGCAAATGCAGGAACCCAACTAATTTCTGACCCAATTATATGCTCTCTCTTTCTAACAAAAAAAAAATATATACAAATAATACTCAAAATACACATGTATTAACAACCAAAATTGAATACACTACAAAAATATCAAACCCAAATATAAACAACAACATCATCAATCGCTGTACAGATGAGCGCCGATGACCAGCAGCGGCGACTGCAGCAACAGCAACAGCAACAACAACAGCAACAGCATCAGCGACAGCAACAGCGACATCAACAGCAAAAACAACGCAAGCAAATTAGGCATATAAGTACTCAGGATAACAGTAACCGTAACAGTAACAGTAACCGTAACCGTAACAGTAACAGCAGCTGCAGCTGCAACAGATGTGCAAGTGGAAATGTGGATGTAGCCGATCGACAAGAGAACAGCAGCTAACAGTGTGCTATCGATATGTTTGTGGTTCGATAAATTAATTACGGCACAATGTTTCCACTGCGAATGTTCTCGTGTTGGCTCGCCGTCTATTGTAAATAGCCAGAGACTCTAGCCACCCATCACTTTTTCTCCTAATGTGTGGCGCGCGTTAAACTCATCTTTTTTTTTTCAAATACATAAATATATATGTGATTATATATATACCAATATATTTTTTTTTTGCACCTAGTATACATAACACTTATATACGAATAAATTTAGAGACGCCCAAAAAAAAAAGAAGAAAATCCGAAGTAAACAATCGAATGTTAAATGTTTTTTTTTTCAGTTTGTTTTGTTTAGTTATTCGTTGTAATCTCTTTTTTTTAAACTCAAATGACGCTAACAGCTAAGCATTTATTTGTAAGCAATTAGGGCCATAGTATTGTAAAGTTAAGAAACAAAAAATAAAAAATAAATAAAAAAAATGAAAACTGTTAAACTTTTAAGCATTAACATAAAACAAGGAATCCTTAACGACTTTCTTAATGACTGCCATACATATATATACATACATACAATATATATATAAATAAATATATAATTAAATGTATAATATAAATATAATATGCATATACTATATATATATATGTAATATGGAATAACAAGCTAAGTTTAAAGTACATTAACATTAAAAAATCACACAGCATACACGTAACTAAAGGAATGCAAATCAGAAAATGGATAACAGTAAATGCAAGCATATACATACATATATATGTATATATGTATGTATATATATATATATATATATATATGTATATATGGATTATATACTAATGTATAGAGAGAGATTGAGGCAACATTTTCAGTAGTTCATAATTTAACTAAATATACATGCATTCATTCATAACAGAAATGCTAAGTACATAACATAACATGGCATTCTGTGAACTCCTTTTGCAACACAACAACAACAACACCAACATCAGCAATTATCTCTATGCAATGTAGGACACACACACACAGACAGACAGACACACACACACATACATACATACACCACACTGTTAACAGTGAAGAATATGTATTATTGTCTTACCTACTCTATTGGTTGTCTTTATTACTCCAGCTCTCGTCGTCGTCTGTTAGCTCACTGTTAGCGCACTGTTAAGCCGCTAACCGCTAAATGTGTCTGTCTGTGTATGTATAGTTTTCTCTCTTTGGAAATGCAATGTTTTTTAGGCTTTACTTAACCTGAGACTGATACATAGTTGTAAAACGGTTGACGATGAAACTACTTCCAAAAACAGCAATACAAATATCGAACTACTACTAGCAAACAAGAATTTCATGCGATCTCTCTCTCTCTCTCTCTCTCACGTTTCTTCCCCCGCACAAAAGCTGCACGTGTGTATGTATGTTCGTGTGTGTGTGTGTGTGTGTGTGTGTGTTGGTGTGTGTGTTCTCAATTGTTGTTCAAGTGAATCTCAATTCTCTTATACTTCTGTTGTGTATTAATCAGTGGCCAGAGTTGAATACATTATGTCCAGGCGCCGCTTTTTGTGATATCTACATAACAAACCCGAAACCGAAAACAAAACTAACACAAGAACAAAAACGAAAATAAAAACAACATAAGCTCTCTCCAACGCATTTTGCAACTGATATCATTTGCTCCCATTCACACACACATCTATAGAGACACCATCGAGAGAATCACGATCATGAGCATAACATGAGTATGTAAGGCGTTTATATACATGCATATATAACATGATTGTACATATGTTGCATAACATGGATTCTATTCTGCATGCAAGACAGTCAAGCAACATGCTATTCTAGTCTTCTCGTCGTACATTCCACCTTCAACTCTGCATTCTAACTCACCTCACCCCTCCCTCCTCCCCCCCCTCCTCACCCACTTCCAAACACACACACACACACACACACACATAGCATACGTAAAGAAATCGATGGAAAACAAGTGTGCTTATTCCATGGTAGAAGCAATGTTAAATAACAGAACGCAACGAAGCTGTTAATTACAGCTTTGGCAACTTCATAGCAAATAACGGTATATACATAAAGAAGTTATGTACATCAAGTTTTTATTGATATGAAGCAAGGTAAAATGAAATGAAATGAAACATATTTAAGATAAAAGACAAAACAAAAATTATGCGAAATACCAAATCTAAACACAAATCATAGATTTAGGCATGTAAAAATAGCAAGAAATGACAAAAAGAAAAACAAACAAAAAATTAACAAAACAATAACAAAAAAATGAAACAAAAACAAAAACAAAACAAAACAAATCAGCAAGTGACATATTTAACAACGTCACCATGTTTAGTGTTTAGGCAACTTAAAGTACATAATTCAAATGGAATCGGATAAATCTATAGCATGCATAACAAACTTAAATCAGTACTAAAAACGAAAACAAACAAACAACAACAAAAAAAAAAAAAAATCTTTAGCATTTAACAAATACACACAGACATATAAATACAAACATACAAACATACATATATACATATGCATATGTATATGTATACACAAATGAATAATTATGCAAAAACGAAAAGAAAAATCAATTAATTTGTATTACACAAAACACACATGAACGAACCGACAGAGAGGGAAACAGAGAGCGAGAGCGAGATATGAGATACATTCATATGTGTGTATGTATAATTCAACAATTTAGTGGTAGCCCCCGAGTAAACAATTCAAGAATTTACCAAATAATTAATGAAACAAAACCAGAAACTTTAAAAAGTTATGTAAAATATTTAAAGCAACACCGCAAACCGAGTGTTTAAAAGTTTTCAGTTGGGAATAACAAAAACAATACGCATCCATACACACACAAACACACACACACACACATGTACACAGACAGAGAAAGACATACATACATACATAGTTTAGTTGAAAATATTGCATTAAAAGCGAAAACTTGAAAATAATTGCAAGCATTTAGATTTAGGCAAATGTGGAATACCAGAAAATCATATTTAGAAATCACGCAACAAAATTAACCATACCAGCAAAAAACAAAAACATAACAAAAAAAGAACACCCCGAAGACATGCAAATTAAAACAAACAAGATCGAAAAGCAACAAAAACAAAATGAAAGAAGAACAAGAGAAGACAACGTCGCCTTAAGGTATGCTGCAAGATTTTAATGCCAAGCCCATGTAAACTAACAGCATCGTAACAGCGCGAGAGGTCGATGTACACGCATACATACATGCATATGTGTGGGTGTAAAAGCAAAAAGCATTCACATTTGTTTCTGAACGAAAGGCAAACATAAGCGTAAATAACATAAGAACAAAAACAATGAAACTTACAGACATACATAGCTACGAAACAGTATTGTGCAAGAATGAAATTTAAACAAACCAAACTACAAATACGAATAACGAGAACTACACAAAAGCGAAATTGGTTTGAAATGAAATGCATTTAGTTGTTTAGAAATGTAATAATACCAAGTACAGATACAAAAACCAAACCAAAACCAAAACAAAAACAGAAAGTACATAGTAAAAACCAACACAAACAACGCATACACACACACACACACACACACACACACACACACACTCTCACGCATATGTGGCATTTATATAAATATAAACATAAAGCTGATGGTTTAAGTTAAATGAGTACGAAATAATTTATGAATGATTACTAATAATAAGTTAAAAACCCAAAAACAATTCAAAATGAAAAAAGGAAAACCTAAAAAAACTAAAGCAAAACATACAAAAAAAGAAACAAACACAAAAAACGAAAAACTTGCAAAAAAAAAAAAAGCGAAAAAACCCTTCAATAAAAATTTATGATATAATCAACAAAAAAAAAAAAAAAAAAACAACAAGCCAGATTGTGTGTTATTTTACAGCAAACATTTACTGCAGGCAACTTTGATTGAACTTTTAACATTTACAATTACAGGTCTGCTGCTGCATCACACAAACAACAACAACAACAGTAACAATAACAACAACACAGCAACAACGGCAAATGCCATGAACTTTTCGGCGCTCAGTCTGCAGGCGCAGCCAACGATAACAGCAACGACCAACAACAACAACAACAGCATCAACAATAACAATAACAGTCTGAATAGCTTAAATAACATCAACATCAACAACAGCAGCAGCAGCATTAACAGCAGCCTGAACAGCAGCCGCCGCCGCAACATGTACATGGCTAACAGTTATGCGCACGCCATGGACTGTGATCCGCCGCTGGGCAACATGCCGCCGCCGCCGCTGCCGCCCGTCTCGGCAGCCGCAATGGCAGCGGCATTTGGTGTACACATGCGCGGCGGCGGCGGCGGCGTCGCTCATTCAAATTTTAACAGCATTAAGCATAACGGTGCAGCAGCAGCGCCGCTGCCGATGCCGCCGTCAGCGTCGCTGCTGCTGCCGCCGCTGCCACCACCCGCCGCACATCAACAACAACAACAGCAGCAGCAGCATCAGCAGCAGCAGCAGGCTCATATGCTGCCACCGCTGCTGCAGCTGCAGTCACATCACAGCTATGCGCCGGCGTCGCTGCCGCTGGAGCTGATGCATCATTATGGTAATATGTCCGCGGCCGCCTCGCATCTGATGATGACAGACTCGAGTGTGATCAGCGCCTCGGCGGCCAGCGGCCCAGTCGTCGGCTCCGGGCCGTCCTCCTATACGGCATTGCTGTATCATCCGCAGCCGATGGCGATGCCGCTGTCCATGCCGCTGCCGGCGTCAGCAGCGGCTGTTGCGTCAGCGGCGCTGCCAGCAGCGGCAGCAACGCCCAACATGAATATTAACAGTGGCATCGGCATCGGTATCGGTATCGGCATCAATGTTAACGGCAGCAGCAACAGCAACAGCTCAACGGCGGGCGCCAGCAGCAGCGATGCGTCGGCGTCGGCGTCGTCGCCCATGGTGGGCGTATGTGTTCAACAGAATCCTGTAGTTATACATTAGCGTTACCTGCCGTCTTCTTAACTATAATTCTATAATTTAACATTATTTTATTTCAACTCCTTATATTGTGTTTTTTTTTTTTTGTTGTTGGTCCGCCAAACACGCACACATTTACACACGCCTGAGGAGCTGTAGCTCTACTCTTTCTCGTGTGTGTGTGTGTGTGTTGCTGCTGCTCCTCCTCCTCCTCCGTTCTCTTAGCTCGCCAGCAGACACTGCTATTTATTGCACATCCATCCACACACACACACACACACATACACACACACATACATAGCTAGCTGAAATTTACACACGTATCACTCACCCACACACACACACACTACCATCGGTTTATTTAAGTCACGCTCCCACACAATGCAGCCGTCTCGCTCACACATACATACACACATACACACACACACACGCACACACGCATCGCTCATTAATTTTACAGTTAGCAAGTTCTTATGAATTAGAAGCGTTTTTTTTTTACCTAGTTTTAATATATAAGCCGTAGCGATAACGATAACGATATATAATTTTACTTATACAGAATCAAAAAAGTAAATTTTATTTAATTTATAATTAAAATTATGTAATTTTATTTGAAGAGAAATCGCAGTAATTTTAAATGAAAACAAATTTTGCTTAATTTAAGCGAGAAAAAAAAAGCCGCAAGTGTTTTTCTGCTTTCGGTTGCTGTTGTGTAGGCCGCTGCTCATCAGCTGCTTATATCAGCACCTGGGCGCGATAATGTTTCTGCAGCTTGTTGGCCTTGGTGCCGAGCTTCATCAGCCACTTGGACTGCACGCGCTTCATCAGATGAATATCGCGCGCCTTGCGCGCCGCCGCCTGCTGCTGCGTCTGTGTCCAGCCCAGAGCGCGATATTCGCTCAGCACGCGATGCAGCTTGCGGTCCGATTTCTTGAGCACAACAGCACGTTCCGGATGCAGGCGCTGCTTGTAGTAGCGCAGCAGCGAACGATGACCGATAACGGCGCCCGACGGCAGCACCAACTGGTACTCATCGCCGTCGAGCAGATCGGGCACGACCTCTTCATCAATATCCATGCCGTCTTTCTGCAAATAGGCAAAGGCAATGACAAAGAGCGTTAGAGCGAGACAGAGAGAGAGAGAGACAGGGTTTCGTTAAGTTTTCAGCTGTTGCTTTGGAATGCTTTGTTGTAGACATATTCTATTTTCGTCAATGGGTCATTTAAAATCTAGCTTATAAAATGGAATCAGTTGTTCGATATTGTATAACTGAACAAAGATGCATACATATGTACATATATAGTACAAGCATATTAACGTGGTCAACAAATTGATTTATCAATAATGAAAAATGTTAATACTTTAATGTTCGAACTTTAATGATTGGTATATGGCAATTTCCATATCAAGTCTCCCAAGTAGCTAAGAATGCCTTTCAAACACCTAAGACTCTCATATCTTTATCAAAACTGATCCGATTTTCGAGTTTAAGTCAGTTTTGATCATGGTTTTTTTAAAAACCGCTTTTAAATTTAGGTCATTTTCAAATTTTAGATTTTTAACGAATGGCAAGTCATTGTTAGTCTCCCATGTACCTAGAAATACCCTTCCAAGACTTAAAACGCCCACAACTTTGTCAAAACGGATCTTATTTTTGATTCCGGATGCAGTTTTGATCATGGTTTGACCTTTCCATCAAGTCTACATTTAAATCTCAAGCACTTTCGAGTTTTCCATTTTCTATTAAATGCAAGCTACGACAATGCTTTAAATTCTCTAGAAATGTATTTCAAACATTTAAATCTCCAATAACTAAGTCAAAAGTAATTAATTCTAAAAAAAAATTCTAAATTCGCATTTTTGGGGTAAAAAAAACAAACGCAGTGCCTGATTACAGATTCTTCAATATGAAGTAGCTATAGCAACGTTCAAATTAACGAGTGTCAATTAAATGTTAATACTTCATTATGAAAAGGACATTTTGTTAATTCATATTATTAAACAGCAGATTGATTTGTTTTTTTTTTCTTTGAAACGAGATTATAAAGGAGCGGAAATATTAAGAAACAAAAATTCAAGGCTAGCTAAATAAAGAGATTTGCATGAAAATTTCCAAAATTTGGCTGAGATAACCTTACAAAAACTGATATTTTGTATGCTCAATTGTTGTTGATGTTACCTCTTCGAAATTCCTTTGCAAAATGCATGCAAATAAATGAAGATAAGATACGCAGTCGAGGTTCTCTAACTTAAACATCCATCTGCCACAAAATATGTTTGAGTTCAGAGAATACGCATAAATTATAGTTATGTATAAGCCATTTTGTATACATACTTTCAACATTTTCAGCTAAAATTTAACTTATGGAATAAACATACCAAATTTTTGCGCTAGTAATTGAGAATAACGTAATAAACAAAAAGTTGAAACGGGGAGACAAAATTGTAACTCAATTTGATTAGAGTTAGGGAAAATTTGACTTAGGGAAGCTTTTTCTTAGATATAGTAGTGGAGTAGGGCAATTAGTTTGAATGCGTTCAACTTCTAAGCAATGATAAATGGCATAGGGATAAGGATTAGTATAGATATTTTTGTAGGGTCGACTTACGTTATCTGGATAACTGGCGCTGTAGTCGTAGTACTCGGCATATTCGGCCAGGGCAACGCCCTCGTGCAGCATCTGGCAGTGGCCCTTGTCGAGCATGTGCTTACGCACCGCATCCAGGGAGTAGAAGGTCTTGCCGCGATCGTTGCACCACAGGCAGATGAAGTAGTTGGCCACCTTCTCGCCCAGGTAGTAGAGCAGGCCCTCAATATCGGTGCAGTAGTCGGTGTCCGGTATGAAGAATGAATGTGTGACGGACATGTGCTTTAGGTTCTCAACCAAATCCTCGCTCTGGTGGCCGCAGAATAAGCAATCGCGTTCGGACAGCGGATTCTCGGCAATCTTGTCCCACTCATCCGAGTCGACCTGAGCATTGAAAAGGTAATCAGTGTCATGGGATACTGCTGCTAATGCGCATTGGCTCACTCACCTCCTCCTCTTCAATGTCCTCAAAGTCCTCGTCATTGGCCTCCTCATCGGCATCCTGTTGCATTGCCCGCTCCGCGAATGCTAGACGCCCCTTGCCTGAGGCAGCGGCCGCCAATGCTGGATGTGGACGCGGCTCCACAATGCTCTTGATACAGACAGCGGCTGCCGTTTCTGTTTCCTCGAGGCGAGCCAGTGCCTCCTTGTGCTTCTTGCTGTTGAGATGATTGTCGTGGGCCTTCTGAGTGCCGAACTGCTTGCGACAGGCGCTGCAGTACACGCTCATCTGCTGCTCCTCGATGGCCGTCTCCGTGGCGCTCCTGGCGCTCAGCACGCGCTGTTGGAACTCCTCGGCCGTCACCGGCGGCAACTGCGCCACGCGCCTTTTCAGATTGTAACGGTGCCAGTCGGTTTTGTAATGCTCCCGCTGGACTTCAGCGTTGGCAAAGCGCGCATCGCAATTGATGCACGTGAAATGCGACATCTTTTTTTTGCTTTTTTTGTTGAGTACTAGTCGGATTTGGAATTTCACAACGGGATTGTGTTAAATGATTAATAACAAAGGGCGCACGCAGCACGTTCCTTGTCACACTGCTATCGATTGTTGATTGTTATTATCGAAGTGCGCACACAACTTGAAGCTGCTTGCTATGTGACTGAGCAACGTGCTTACTGAATCTCTTCGCTTGTTCGATAATTGTTCAGCACAATTTGGGTATTTCGTCGTTTGTTTTTGCTTAACTTTAACTTTAAGCTGATTTCATTTTGGTTATCTGAGTGCCCAGTGTTGTTTGAAAACTGTAATTTAGCGAGGAGCTGATTGTGCATGGAAGCAAATGAAAAGACGAAATACCCTACATGTAAAGTCCAACTGGAAGTATCGATGTTCGCCAATCAGAAGCGCCATAACCAAAACACTGCTTATCGATGTATCGATATATACATTCAGCATGCCGGACAAAGTATATTTGCACCGGGTGCCGCCGCCTCAGCGCACACTTTCATTAAATAATGCAGTAAGTTGAGCCATTCAATAATATGGTCGAAAAATCCACAATAAACACGTACAATTTCCCCAGGCGTTCGCGGGCGAGCAGCACGAGCAGCGGCCGAACTACGCAGCCGAACAGCCAGCAGCCGCCCAGCCAGCCGCTGGAGGTGCCCAAGATCATCATCATTCATCCGGGCTCCCAGCACTTGCGCATAGGCCGCGCCGCCGACCTTAATCCGCTGACGATGCTGCATGCGGTCGCCTACAGACGCAAACATACAGAAACGGACTATCTGCCGCATCACGATCCGCTACTGCCGCCGCTTGAGAGCTTGCAAGCTGCACGTCTGCAGGTGGAGTTCGAGGAGCAGCGTCTGGCTGTCTCGCGTATACTGCAGCACTGCGTTGTGGATGAACAGAATCGCTTGAGGGTGGCAACGCCGCCACAGCAGTTGGCGCACTTTAATCGCAGCAGCGCCGCGGAGCATATAGCGCCACCGATGCTCGCCGTGGAGCCGAGCGACGGCGACGTGCTGTACGATGCACACATACTGCGGCTGGGCACACGTGAGGCGCTCAACTACGACATCCACTTTCCCATACAGCGAGGCGAGCTGAATGTCCATGTGGCTAACGGCGGCTCGCTGCAGTCAACCCTCTCGCATATGGAGCGCATCTGGTGCTATGCGCTGGAGCAGCGTCTGGGCATACCTCTGCGCGATCTGAGCACCCACAGTGCCGTACTCGTTGTCAACGATGTGTACGTGCGGCGGCATTTGCGGGAGGCCATGACGCTGCTGCTGCAGCGCATGGGTTTCCATCGGTGCTTCCTCATCCAGGACAGCGTGGCGGCCACGTATGGCGCCGGCATTGGCTACGGCTGCGTTGTGGACATTGGCGCCCAGAAGACATCGATTGCCTGCATTGAGGATGGCATCTCGCAGTTGGATGCACGCGTCCGCCTCAGTTACGGTGGCGGTGACATTGATCAGGTGCTCCTCATGCTGCTGAAGAAGTGCTCGTTTCCGTATCGCGAGTGCAACGTGCAGGACAGCTATGTGGATGCCCAGCTGCTGGACGATCTGAAGGAGCGTTTCTGCCATCTCAACGCGAATGTGTGCGGTGCCCAGGAGAAGCACTTTACGCTGCGCCGGCCGTGCGGCCAATGGGTGCGCTACACTCTTCAAGTGGGCGATGAGGCTATTATGGCGCCCCTGGCGCTCTTTCATACCGAGCTGCTCAACATCGTCGGCAAGTCGCGGGAGGTGCACACCCAGCAATCGGCCCAGGAGCAATACGATTGCGAGGATTGCTTCGATGCTGAATATCTGCGCGAGACGGGCCGAAGGAATGGGGTGCGGGCGGGCGATCTGAGCATGCTGGCGGGCACCCCCGGTGGCCTGAAGCAGGCGCAGCTGCCTATCACTGCCGATGATGAGGAGCTGATTGTCGTCGATCAGGACGAGGCGACGGTCAGCAGCAACAGCAACTCCCAGCACCAGCCGCAACAACAGATGACGCCGCCGCCGTCAAAGGCAAACAATTCTTGGTACTACAATGCCGCCGGTCAGGTGCTGCCACTCGACCAGGCCGTCATCCGGGCTATTGGACGCTGCAACAACTATGAGACGCGTCGCAAAATGTTTGGCGCCATCCTGCTCGTGGGCAGCAGCGCGAAAATGCGCGGCCTGGCTGCCTGGCTGGAGCAGCGGATCAGCCAACAGGTGCAACCCGGCCTCGAAGTGAACGTCTTCAGCAAGGGCATGGACGTGGGCATGGTGGCGTGGAAGGGTGCCGCCATCATGTCCGTGCTGGAGAGCGCACGCGAGCTCTGGATATCGCAGCAGGAGTGGGAGCGCTATGGATTGCGCATCCTGCGCGAACGCTCGCCCTTCCTCTGGTAACAAGCTAAAGCTGCATACACCTACTGCATAGTATATACTTAGGCTTAAGATCAGCAGTTAGATGTACACGTTTTTATATCGAATATGTATAGTAAGCTCAGATAGGGTATTTATGCTTTTTAGCAAGTATACAGTGGAAACTCGGAAAAGGGAGTGCCCAAAAATAGGATCATCCTTATCACATTCTGTCTGTTGTGTCTAGTTTCGAATTTTCGAATGTTTTCAACTTTTTCTATTTTAGCACATTTTAAAGTGGACATATTGGAAAGATGTTTAAAAATGGGAAAACAAAATGCATATAAGCATTAGAAAAGTTAATCAATTTTAATAACTTGAAAATAAACATCTTAATATTCTTTATGATCTTTATTATGAAAAGCTGGATTTGGAAAAAAAAATATATGAAGGCTTAAATGTGAATAAATGTATGATCTTTATTTCATAAAATATGTATTTTTACAAAAAAAACTGAGTGGAGCTATTTTACGAGTTTCCACTATATTTATTACACAGCACATTTATTTTTCTAAACTAATGTTGTTCAGAAATGTGAATCGTCATTAGACGTCTGCCATTTAATATTTGTATTTTTAAAACAAATTTCTATAAAAATTAATAAACACTATAGTCAAGGTATTTTTGAAACCATAATAAAATTAGTCTATACACTGCTCTGAGGCAATCAACTATTTAGATAATGGTTAATTGAGACTTAGTCCCAATATCTTCAAAAATTTTATATTTCATTTAACTTTTTGTAAGCGAAAAAAATTACAGAAATGAAATTTAACGAATGCGAATCTGAAGCGTCTTTAATTTCGAGGGAACACTGTACTTGTGCTTGAACACTTGAGCGGCATCTGTGTGCGTGAGATAACGGTGAAGCGAAAGTTATCGAATGACATTGCGCTCTTTTAATACTTGCAGTTGCTCATACATACATAATTGAAGTTGGACTTATTAGTCACCGGCTGATAATCATGGTATATATTTATACTCTTTGTATAACACCACACACAACTTAATATGTTAATCACAGAAGAAACCTCAGCTACTGCAAAGTACCTATATTTGAAATTAAGCCGCATCGATAAGCGACCCTTTAAGTTGGTCTCAAAACTATCGTTATCGAGTTTTAAAGCTCAGCCTACAGCAGTTAATGGCAGTTGGAATGATAACGAAAAAAAAAACTATTTTTATAAAAAAATGTATTTATAAAATATATATATAAGATTAGGTATGGACAAAGACAATAGCAATTCAATAATGAAAGAAATATACAAAAAAAAAAAAACTATGCCAAATACTTTGGCGCACTGGAGCCCATATAGTGGTACAGATCACCCAATGTTGAACGGACTAGTTTCGCTTTTATGGTTTCCCGGTTGAGACGCTTGTAGGCCTCAAAGCGATGGCACCCACCAAAGCTAAAGTAATAATTGCCGCCTTCGCTGCCAGTTATCCACAAGATATCAACTGGCGGCACATCATTCTCGCTGCTCTCAGCCTGCGAAAAGAGAGAGTGCCGAAAGTGAAAACTGTAAAGTAATCGATTGTATGAAACATGTACATATGTACGTACATTGATCGTTGCCATAAGTGACTGGACTTTCGGCTCGTCCAAGACGGATGGTATGGGCCGCTTGATAACGCTCATTGGCACATTGTGCACCTCGGCAATGCCCGCTGAATGTATTGTTTGCTCCATTTCTTTGAATTTGCCTGCCAAGATTATTCGTAAACAAATTGCCAAATCACCCAATGTTGTGAAATTCCCAATAACAACAACAGTAGTAAGTACAATTAACTGGCACCGGCGTTGCCACCCCCCTTCAATTCGCTTGCTTACCGTACTGTCGTCTTGCAAGCGTTCGCTGTAATCGATGTCCGTTGGGAGGAGCTGCTGCACTGCGTCTGCTCGCCTGCAATATGAAATGCCTAATGAAGTTCATGACGCGCCCGCCAGGCAGGCAGCAATTGGACGCGTTTCGCTGCTGAAGCGTTCAAACTTGTTTTTATGTGCGATGGTTTGTCGTTGTATTTGTTTTTTTTTTTGATTTTGCCCCCTTGTTGCACTGCGTCGTATTTGTTGACTATTCGCGGCTTGCCTTCGTTTTTCTTTCTTTCTTGATTTTGCATAATCAACAATCTTGTTGGGCCGCGGCCTTAGGTGCAAGCTCCCATAAACAATAGGCGCACACACTCAACAGAAGCGATTGATAAAAGTAAATGGAAGCGAAATTCTAATTCAGTACAATGTACCTAGGCTTGGTTTGTTTGTACCGCACACATGCATACATATAACGAACATACATATCTATATATGTATATGTAAGGCATATGAATGTACATACATACCATATGTATGTATGTATGGGAGCGCTTCAAGCATTTTGATTAGCGTCAGTAAAAATGAGAATATGCAATCTCTCACATACGTTGTGCTTGTTTTTGTTCCAGCGCCTTCCTATCAGCAGATAAAGATAAATATAAACACTACCTGGGGGGCGAAATGTGCTAAGTCAGCTTTACCTGCGCATTATATCTGCCAACCGATTGTAATAGTAGTTGTTGTAATGTGTTTACGCCAAACAAAAGTACAAGAACAAGAAAAAGCACTGCTTGCAGCGCTGTGCAACACTGCACACTTATTCAAATTCAAATTCAGATGTGCGCCAACAGCCAAATGCCTGTTCTTACAAAATACATGTAAATGACAATTGGGGCTTCCCCAAGGCCATATGTTTGCACATTAAATGGGCCAAGGAAAAGAAAATTTGAAGCAATTGCATTTGGTTGTTCCCCTGACATTGAATCGACAGCCAGCGCGTTTACTCATGCCCATAAATTAGAATTTTGTCTAAATGTACATATCTGAGTATCCGTATCTTTGCCATGCGAACAATCTTCAATTAACCATTACGACTTGTTCGACAAGGCCGACAAGCGAATTCTAAGCAATTTCACGAATATCGCACAATATTGATTTTGCTACTGCCTTACAAAAGGTAACTGACGGCGGAAATTGATCATCAGTTAGGTTTTGGCATCCTACGCCATCATTGCCATTGCCATTATTTATTGCTGGTTTTGAACCGCTTTTTCATACGCAACAATGCAAATAAGTTTAGTTAAAACGATTGTTTTGATAAGCAGCCTGATTATCGTGCAAATCGATGGCATACAAGGTGATTAGTCTGAGAATATACTTCCAACAAATACACAATCAAACTTATCGCATATCCTCTGCCATTCATTATTTCCATTACATTTTGAGCATATTACAATAAATCCTTTTTGCAGACGCCGATGGCAAACGAATTGTGAGCAAATACGAGAGCATTAAGCAGCTCTATCCGCAACTGACGTCGAGCGAGTCCTCGCAATGGCGTTATCCGGACAAGGATCTGCGGCATCCGTGCAAGCGCGACTGCATCGAGCAGCAACCGATGACTTGCTACTACTATATGGTCGTCCACTACGACGACACCATGTCGGACACCTGCAAGCGGTATCTGCAGTCCAAATATCGCTACAAGCTCAACGGAAAGGAGTACATCGACGGCTTCAAGATAGCCGAGCAGGAATCGCGTCAATCCGACGACTGCAAATACGCCGACGGCCTGGAGTCGCTGATCATGGTCGTCAATGGCCAGCTGCCGGGCCAGTCGATCGAGGTGTGCCACGGCGACACCATTGTCGCCGACGTGATCAACAGCATGCACGAGATGACCACAATCCACTGGCACGGCATCCATCAGAGGCTGACGCCGCACATGGACGGCGTGCCGCATGTCACCCAGTATCCGGTGGAGGCGGGTCAGGCGTTTCGCTATCGCTTCGAAGTGGATCACATGGGCACCAACTGGTGGCACAGCCACACCGAGCACCAGCGTGCTTTTGGGCTCGCCGGGCCGCTGATTGTGCGCCAGCCCGCTAAGTTGAATCCCCATGCGCATCTGTATGACTTCGATCAGTCGGAGCATGTGATCATGATACAGGACTGGGTGCACAATTTCGACGAGAGCGTCGCCGAGAATATACTCATCAATGGGCGTGGACGCAACATGAAGAAGGACAGCAAAGCAAAGCCAACTCTGTATGCCCACTTTAACGTCATTCGGGGCGGTCGCTATCGTTTCCGTGTCATCTTCAATGGTGAGTCCCCTTTTCCTAAGCCAACTTCAATATACAGTGCACTCTTGGAAATTGGAACAATCAGAAATTGGAACGTCCATATCGGTCTGAAATTTAAACCAAAAATTACAATTTCTGAATATTTAAAATGTTGTTTTAAAAAGAGAATAAAATACGTGAGTATTAACACCAAAGGACATCAAAAATTTGGAAAACCTTCAGAGATGGTTGATTACTTGTTTAGTACAATTGTTGTCACGGAAAATGATCTACGGAAAATTCTGAGATATTTGGGAAACTGGTAAAGGTTTTTTTTTTTTTGGTGTTTGTGCCAATTTTGGTTATATGTATATTGCACCAAAACACAAATATGTATAAGCTTTTTTAAAAATAGGAGAATCTAAGAATTTACCGTATAACATTTTCCACGCTTACGATTTCTTAATATATTAACAATATTGACCCGCACTAACATACATACATATGTACATACATCTGTTAACAGGCGTTTCCAACTGTCCGATAAGCCTGAGCATTGACAAGCATGACCTGGTGGTCATAGCGAGCGATGGCAACGACATTGAGCCGGTCGAGGTGCAGAAGATAATGTTCCATGGCGCCGAGCGCTTCGACTTTGTGCTGCACGCCAACCAGGATGTGGCCAATTACTGGCTGCGCATTAAGGGATACAGCTTCTGCGCAAAGAACCAGCTGCATCAAGAGGCGGTGCTGCACTACCAGAACGCTGATACGCGTGATTTGGACATGAGCACGCTGAGCTACGCCTACGATGCGCCGGGCGTAATGCTGAATGAGCTGGGCGACGATGTGGGCGGCGATAGCGCCGAGAGCATCTCGCTGGTCTCGCTTAACTCGCAGCCATTACAGCCGGCACTGAATCCTTCGGTCAGTTACTATACCAGCATGAATGCGTTCGAGCTGCGTGGCGAGGGTTTCCGCTTCCAGATGGACGACATCAGCTTCAGCATGCCGAAGATGTCGTTGCTGCAGACGCGCAACCTGGGCATTGGCCAGTTCTTCTGCAACCGGACGCAACAAGCGGCGCTGGGCTTCAACTGCCGCAGTCGCCACTGCCGCTGCTCGAATGTCATCCAAGTGCCGGCGAATCGCAATGTGGAGTTTATTATATCCAGCAAGTCGAATACGGCGCATCCCATCCATCTGCACGGCTACACATTCCGGGTCGTTGGCATGGGTGTGCTTGGTGAGGAGCGGATCGATCAGATTGAGCAAATCGATCGACGTGCACCGCTGCCGCGTCGCGGACGTGGTGCTCCACTAAAGGATTCGGTGCAGGTGCCGGCGTTCGGCTATACGATCATACAGTTCAACTCGGACAGTCCCGGCTATTGGATGTTCCACTGCCACATATCGACGCACTCGGAAAATGGAATGGCCGCCGTTGTGCGCGTGGGTGAGGATGTCGAAATGAAAATGTGTCCCGTCAGCAATTGTGGCCTGTGTAGCTCAGTGGCGTAACTGCAACCGCAACCCCGACAGCTAAATACATAAATATTATTTATAGTTTGTAATTGTTCAATCTTATTA
The DNA here is from genome assembly GCA_035042425.1 of Drosophila flavopinicola. Taxonomy (NCBI): domain Eukaryota; kingdom Metazoa; phylum Arthropoda; class Insecta; order Diptera; family Drosophilidae; genus Drosophila; species Drosophila flavopinicola. The sequence goes on along the minus strand of JAWNLL010000437.1, from coordinate 221,910 downwards.
CCAAAATATACCGTTACGACAGTTGCGACGATTTTCGGGTTAACTATTTATTATCGTTATCGTTGGGCAGTGCCTCCACATCTTTTACAAATGCAGCCAATCTGGTATTTTATTTTATTACAAAATGTTGTTGAAATGAAATCGATTTTGGTATTTTCTGAACAAAACAAGTTTACCCAAGCAACAGTGGGGATAATTTACCTATATTGACAGGAGCCTTTTCCTTTTTAGTGCCAGGTTCACTTTTTGCCTAACTAGTCTGAAAATTAACTTAGAAAATAACAGCTAGACGAGATGCAGAACGCAGAAGAGAATAAATATCCAAAAAGTGCTTCTCCAGTTGCTGCTGGGCAGCTTAAAAGTGAGCGCTACTTAGATGAATTCCAAGAAGAAGACCCGAAAATAAAAGTTCCAGACGAGCATCAAAAAATAATATGGAAAAAACTTAAAAAAGTAATGCGTAATCATTACGAATTTTTTGATCCCAGTGATGGTAAACAATAAAAAGGGAAGCAGTTTAATTATTACTATAAAATACTTAAAGACAGGTAAGGAGGAATATCAAAAAATAATTCTAAAACAAATTTCTAAACTAATACGACAGCGTTATTATTTTTATGCGCCCTACTACGTGCAGTGATGTCAAGCGAGGAGGAAGAAAGACTACGGACTTATAAAATGTTTTCATATATTCATACATATAACAAATAATGATGTTATTAACAAAAAACACTTTAAGACGGGAAAGAAGGAATGCTAGAAAATAATTGTAAAAAACATATTTCCAAACTAATACGACAGCGTTATCATTTTTATGCGCCCTACTATGTGCAGTGATGTCAAGCGAGGAGGAAGAAAGACTACTGACTTACAAAATCTTTTCATATATTCATACATATAACAAATAATGATGTTATTAACAAAAAACACTTTAAGACAGGTAAGAAGGAATGCTAGAAAATAATTGCAAAAAACATATTTCCAAACTAATACGACAGCGTTATCATTTTTATGCGCCCTACTACGTGCAGTGATGTCAAGCGAGGAGCAAGAAAGACTTCGGACTTATAAAATCTTTTCATAAATGTATACATACAAAATATAAACGTTTTCATCTCCTCAACTGTTTTTATTGGAAACTATACTAATTATCAATTTAAGAAAAATGGCAGCATATTTTTTATTCTATTTTAACATGAATATAATTATTACCATGGAATTTAAAATGATAGCTTAAGTAAACCGTTACAGCCAACGAGAATGTCGTCAAACAGTGTTGACCATGTACCCGCTGTGATTATCGTTATCGTTGGGCACATGCGGTTAATTATCGACAGCGATAGGCGCGCCATACTGGAATGTAAACAGCACTCTGTTTCATATCAATTAATACAGAATGTCTACGGCTGGCAATAGCAAAAGAAAACCAAGCGACACCGACTCTGATGAAGATGATGACGCACAGATGCAGATGTTCCTAGAAGCCGCTGATCACACGTTACTTAGAAATGATATGTTCAGTAAGCAAACACAAACTCAGCCAGTGGCGGTTGCAGAGCAGAAGCTGCCCAAAAGCGAGCGTTACGTGGAGGATCAATATGCAGCAGCCTTGAGTGATTTGCAAGTCAGCAAAGAAATGCAAACACACATTTGGGGCAAACTAAGTGCAGTCCTACAAAATCAAATCGAATACTTTGAGCCCGAGCCACCGCACAGTGGGGCCCAGGAGGAGAAGAGTGATGCTTGCATCAGCCGTGTAAAACTTGTGGCCGATGATGATTGCTACGTGGTCGATGTCATTCCGGAGCCAGCCGGGCCTCAGAAGAAGCCCACCATCAAGAGGCGTCTGCTACCGGACGAGGAGGAGCCATTGACAACAGCTTCTGCTCTGGCAGCGGCTGCCATTAGCGGAGAGTCCATACTAAACGGCCGGGATGTGCAAGGATGGGCGCCACGCAAGTCACGTCCTGCCAAGCACTTCGAATACAGAGCCTGCGATGCGTCGAGCCTAAAGCTGAAGTCGATTGAGCCCACAAACGAGTTTACTCCACTGCGACGCAAGAACGGTTGGAACGAGTCCAAGATTAGTCAACGTCCATATCGGTCTGAAATTTAAACCAAAAATTACAATTTCTGAATATTTAAAATGTTGTTTTAAAAAGAGAATAAAATACGTGAGTATTAACACCAAAGGACATCAAAAATTTGGAAAACCTTCAGAGATGGTTGATTACTTGTTTAGTACAATTGTTGTCACGGAAAATGATCTACGGAAAATTCTGAGATATTTGGGAAACTGGTAAAGGTTTTTTTATACTCTGATACCGAAGGTACTCATAGTATATTGGTTTTGTCGAATGTCCGTCAGGCCGTCCGTCTGTCCGTCTGTCCGTCTGTCCGTCCGTCCGTCTGTCTGTCTGGATGAACGCGCGTATTTCCGAAACGATATTAGATAGACTCTTGAAATCTTTTGCGTTATGATTATAGCTATCTGCTTCAGATCAAGTTTATTCCAAATTTATGCCACGCCCACTGGGAGGCTGGCAAATCGATAACATGTCGATACACCTCAAATCACAAATCGATTAAACGTGAATAACTCCCACAATTTTGAAGCTAGAGTAATCAAATTTGGTAGGTATATTGCTGGTGACCTCCCGAAAAAATTGGATTCTAGGTTAATCGGCCACGCCCATTATTACGCCCACCAGCCCCCCATCCAAAATTAATTTGAAATGCTTATATCTCCCGCAGTTTTAGAGCTAAAGTCACCATATTTGGAATATATATTACTGGTGACGTCCTCTACAGATTACAGAAACAAAATTTCGACCACGCCCACTCCCGCCCCCGTAATCGCAATAATCGATATACATGAATGCACAATTCGATAACACGTGTATATTTCCCGCAATTTTGAAGCTAGAGTCCCCAAATTTGGAATTTAGACTAGGGCTGACCAGCCCAAAAGATTGCGTCCTGGATTTTCCGGCCACGCCCACTGGAACACCCCCCAGCCACCCCGCCCCCACGAAACACGGAAGCCTATATCTCGCACAGTTTAAGAGCTAGGGCCACCAAAATTGGAGGATAGACTTATTGTCAGCCCCCCTAAAGATCGGCAAAAAATTTTGGGGCCCCGCCCCCTCCCGCCCCCAAAAATCGCGAAAATGTATATCTTCCACAGTTTTAGAGCTAGAGTCACCAAAATTGGAGGATAGACTTATTGTCAGCCCCTTTAAAGATCGGCAAAAAAATTTTGGGGCCACGCCCCCTCCCGCCCCCAAAAATCGCGAAAATGTATATCTTCCACAGTTTTAGAGCTAGAGTCACCAAAATTGGAGGATAGACTTATTGTCAGCCCCTTTAAAGATCGGCAAAAAATTTTGGGGCCACGCCCCCTCCCGCCCCCAAAAATCGCGAAAATGTATATCTTCCACAGTTTTAGAGCTAGAGTCACCAAAATTGGTAGATAGACTTCTGGTCACACCCTCTTAAGATCGACCAAAAATTTTCTGTTCACTTGCTTTCAGCTGTTCTTAAAATGGTATCAGAGTATTACGCAGTCGGCTCCGCCCGACTGCAACGTTCTCACTTGTTTTTTTTGGTGTTTGTGCCAATTTTGGTTATATGTATATTGCACCAAAACACAAATATGTATAAGCTTTTTTAAAAATAGGAGAATCTAAGAATTTACCGTATAACATTTTCCACGCTTACGATTTCTTAATATATTAACAATATTGACCCGCACTAACATACATACATATGTACATACATCTGTTAACAGGCGTTTCCAACTGTCCGATAAGCCTGAGCATTGACAAGCATGACCTGGTGGTCATAGCGAGCGATGGCAACGACATTGAGCCGGTCGAGGTGCAGAAGATAATGTTCCATGGCTGCACGCCAACCAGGATGTGGCCAATTACTGGCTGCGCATTAAGGGATACAGCTTCTGCGCAAAGAACCAGCTGCATCAAGAGGCGGTGCTGCACTACCAGAACGCTGATACGCGTGATTTGGACATGAGCACGCTGAGCTACGCCTACGATGCGCCGGGCGTAATGCTGAATGAGCTGGGCGACGATGTGGGCGGCGATAGCGCCGAGAGCATCTCGCTGGTCTCGCTTAACTCGCAGCCATTACAGCCGGCACTGAATCCTTCGGTCAGTTACTATACCAGCATGAATGCGTTCGAGCTGCGTGGCGAGGGTTTCCGCTTCCAGATGGACGACATCAGCTTCAGCATGCCGAAGATGTCGTTGCTGCAGACGCGCAACCTGGGCATTGGCCAGTTCTTCTGCAACCGGACGCAACAAGCGGCGCTGGGCTTCAACTGCCGCAGTCGCCACTGCCGCTGCTCGAATGTCATCCAAGTGCCGGCGAATCGCAATGTGGAGTTTATTATATCCAGCAAGTCGAATACGGCGCATCCCATCCATCTGCACGGCTACACATTCCGGGTCGTTGGCATGGGTGTGCTTGGTGAGGAGCGGATCGATCAGATTGAGCAAATCGATCGACGTGCACCGCTGCCGCGTCGCGGACGTGGTGCTCCACTAAAGGATTCGGTGCAGGTGCCGGCGTTCGGCTATACGATCATACAGTTCAACTCGGACAGTCCCGGCTATTGGATGTTCCACTGCCACATATCGACGCACTCGGAAAATGGAATGGCCGCCGTTGTGCGCGTGGGTGAGGATGTCGAAATGAAAATGTGTCCCGTCAGCAATTGTGGCCTGTGTAGCTCAGTGGCGTAACTGCAACCGCAACCCCGACAGCTAAATACATAAATATTATTTATAGTTTGTAATTGTTCAATCTTATTACCAAAATATACCGTTACGACAGTTGCGACGATTTTCGGGTTAACTATTTATTATCGTTATCGTTGGGCAGTGCCTCCACATCTTTTACAAATGCAGCCAATCTGGTATTTTATTTTATTACAAAATGTTGTTGAAATGAAATCGATTTTGGTATTTTCTGAACAAAACAAGTTTACCCAAGCAACAGTGGGGATAATTTACCTATATTGACAGGAGCCTTTTTCATTTTAGTGCCAGGTTCACTTTTTGCCTAACTAGTCTGAAAATTAACTTAGAAAATAACAGCTAGACGAGATGCAGAACGCAGAAGAGAATAAATATCCAAAAAGTGCTTCTCCAGTTGCTGCTGGGCAGCTTAAAAGTGAGCGCTACTTAGATGAATTCCAAGAAGAAGACCCGAAAATAAAAGTTCCAGACAAGCATCAAAAACTAATATGGAAAAAACTTAAAAAAGTAATGCGTAATCATTACGAATTTTTTGATCCCTGTGATGGTGAACAATAAAAAGGGAAGCAGTTTAATTATTATTATAAAATACTTTAAGACAGGTAAGGAGAAATATCAAAAAATAATTCTAAAACAAATTTCTAAACTAATACGACAACGTTATCATTTTTATGCGCCCTACTACGTGCAGTGATGTCAAGCGAGGCGGACGAAAGACTACTGACTTATTAAATCTTTTCATATATTCATACACATAACAAATAATGATCTTATAAACAAAAAGCACTTTAAGACAGGTAAGAAGGAATGCTAGAAAATAATTGTAAAAAACATATTTCCAAACTAATACGACAACATTATCATTTTTATGCGCCCTACTACGTGCAGTGATGTCAAGCGAGGAGGAAAAAAGGCTACTGACTTACAAAATCTTTTCATACATTCATACATATAACAAATAATGATGTTATAAAGAAAAAACACTTTAAGACAGGTAAGAAGGAATGCTAGAAAATAATTGTAAAAAACATATTTCCAAACTAATACGACAACATTATCATTTTTATACGCCCTACTACGTGCAGTGATGTCAAGCGAGGAGGAAAAAAGGCAACTGACTTACAAAATATTTTCATACATTCATACATATAACAAATAATGATGTTATAAACAAAAAACACTTTAAGACAGGTAAGAAGGAATGCTAGAAAATAGTTGTAAAAAACATATTTCCAAACTAATACGACAACATTATCATTTTTATACGCCCTACTACGTGCAGTGATGTCAAGCGAGGAGGAAAAAAGGCTACTGACTTACAAAATCTTTTCATATATTCATACATATAACAAATAATGATGTTATAAACAAAAAGCACTTTAAGACAGGTAAGAAGGAACGCTAGAAAATAATTGTAAAAAACATATTTCCAAACTAATACGACAACATTATAATTTTTATACGCCCTACTACGTGCAGTGATGTCAAGCGAGGAGGAAAAAAGGCTACTGACTTACAAAATCTTTTCATATATTCATACATATAACAAATAATGATGTTATAAACAAAAAGCACTTTAAGACAGGTAAGAAGGAACGCTAGAAAATAATTGTAAAAAACATATTTCCAAACTAATACGACAACATTATAATTTTTATACGCCCTACTACGTGCAGTGATGTCAAGCGAGGAGCAAGAAAGACTACGGACTTATAAAATCTTTTCATAAATGTATACATATAAAATATAAACGTTTTCATCTCCTCAACTGTTTTTATTGGAAACTATACTAATTATCAATTTAAGAAAAATGGCAGCATATTTTTTATTCTATTTTAACATGAATATAATTATTACCATGGAATTAAAAATGATAGCTTAAGCAAACCGTTACAGCCAACGAGAATGTCGTCAAACAGTGTTGACCATGTACCCGCTGTGATTATCGTTATCGTTGGGCACATGCGGTTAATTATCGACAGCGATAGGCGCGCCATACTGGAATGTAAACAGCACTCTGTTTCATATCAATTAATACAGAATGTCTTCGGCTGGCAATAGCAAAAGAAAACCAAGCGACACCGACTCTGATGAAGATGATGACGCACAGATGCAGATGTTCCTAGAAGCCGCTGATCACACGTTACTTAGAAATGATATGTTCAGTAAGCAAACACAAACTCAGCCAGTGGCGGTTGCTGAGCAGAAGCTGCCCAAAAGCGAGCGTTACGTGGAGGATCAATATGCAGCAGCCTTGAGTGATTTGCAAGTCAGCAAAGAAATGCAAACACACATTTGGGGCAAACTAAGTGCAGTCCTACAAAATCAAATCGAATACTTTGAGCCCGAGCCACCGCACAGTGGAGCCGAGGAGGAGAAGAGTGATGCTTGCATCAGCCGTGTAAAACTTGTGGCCGATGATGATTGCTACGTGGTCGATGTCATTCCGGAGCCAGCCGGGCCTCAGAAGAAGCCCACCATCAAGAGGCGTCTGCTACCGGACGAGGAGGAGCCATTGACAACAGCTTCTGCTCTGGCAGCGGCTGCCATTAGCGGAGAGTCCATACTAAACGGCCGGGATGTGCAAGGATGGGCGCCACGCAAGTCACGTCCTGCCAAGCACTTCGAATACAGAGCCTGCGATGCGTCGAGCCTAAAGCTGAAGTCGATTGAGCCCACAAACGAGTTTACTCCACTGCGACGCAAGAACGGTTGGAACGAGTCCAAGATTAGTCAACGTCCATATCGGTCTGAAATTTAAACCAAAAATTACAATTTCTGAATATTTATGATGTTGTTTTAAAAAGAGAATACAATACGTGAGTATTAACACCAAAGGACATCGAAAATTTGGAAAACCATCAGAGATGGTTCATTACTTGTTTAGTACAATTGTTGTCACGGAAAATGATCTACGGAAAATTCTGAGATACTTGGGAAACTAGTAAAGGTTTTTTTTTGTTGGTGTTTGTGCCAATTTTGGTTATATGTATATTGCACCAAGCTTTTTTAAAAATAGGAGAATCTAAGAACTTACCGTATAACATTTTCCACGCTTACGATTTCTTAATATATTAACAATATTGACCCGCACTAACATACATACATATGTACATACATCTGTTAACAGGCGTTTCCAACTGTCCGATAAGCCTGAGCATCGACAAGCATGACCTGGTGGTCATAGCGAGCGATGGCAACGACATTGAGCCCGTCGAGGTGCAGAAGATAATGTTCCATGGGGCCGAGCGCTTCGACTTTGTGCTGCACGCCAACCAGGATGTGGCCAATTACTGGCTGCGCATTAAGGGATACAGCTTCTGCGCAAAGAACCAGCTGCATCAAGAGGCGGTGCTGCACTACCAGAACGCTGATACGCGTGATTTGGACATGAGCACGCTGAGCTACGCCTACGATGCGCCGGGCGTAATGCTGAATGAGCTGGGCGACGATGTGGGCGGCGATAGCGCCGAGAGCATCTCGCTGGTCTCGTTTAACTCGCAGCCATTACAGCCGGCACTGAATCCTTCGGTCAGTTACTATACCAGCATGAATGCGTTCGAGCTGCGTGGCGAGGGTTTCCGCTTCCAGATGGACGACATCAGCTTCAGCATGCCGAAGATGTCGTTGCTGCAGACGCGCAACCTGGGCATTGGCCAGTTCTTCTGCAACCGGACGCAACAAGCGGCGCTGGGCTTCAACTGCCGCAGTCGCCACTGCCGCTGCTCGAATGTCATCCAAGTGCCGGCGAATCGCAATGTGGAGTTTATTATATCCAGCAAGTCGAATACGGCGCATCCCATCCATCTGCACGGCTACACATTCCGGGTCGTTGGCATGGGTGTGCTTGGTGAGGAGCGGATCGATCAGATTGAGCAAATCGATCGACGTGCACCGCTGCCGCGTCGCGGACGTGGTGCTCCACTAAAGGATTCGGTGCAGGTGCCGGCGTTCGGCTATACGATCATACAGTTCAACTCGGACAGTCCCGGCTATTGGATGTTCCACTGCCACATATCGACGCACTCGGAAAATGGAATGGCCGCCGTTGTGCGCGTGGGTGAGGATGTCGAAATGAAAATGTGTCCCGTCAGCAATTGTGGCCTGTGTAGCTCAGTGGCGTAACTGCAACCGCAACCCCGACAGCTAAATACATAAATATTATTTATAGTTTGTAATTGTTCAATCTTATTACCAAAATATACCGTTACGACAGTTGCGACGATTTTCGGGTTAACTATTTATTATCGTTATCGTTGGGCAGTGCCTCCACATCTTTTACAAATGCAGCCAATCTGGTATTTTATTTTATTACAAAATGTTGTTGAAATGAAATCGATTTTGGTATTTTCTGAACAAAACAAGTTTACCCAAGCAACAGTGGGGATAATTTACCTATATTGACAGGAGCCTTTTTCATTTTAGTGCCAGGTTCACTTTTTGCCTAACTAGTCTGAAAATTAACTTAGAAAATAACAGCTAGACGAGATGCAGAACGCAGAAGAGAATAAATATCCAAAAAGTGCTTCTCCAGTTGCTGCTGGGCAGCTTAAAAGTGAGCGCTACTTAGATGAATTCCAAGAAGAAGACCCGAAAATAAAAGTTCCAGACAAGCATCAAAAACTAATATGGAAAAAACTTAAAAAAGTAATGCGTAATCATTACGAATTTTTTGATCCCTGTGATGGTGAACAATAAAAAGGGAAGCAGTTTAATTATTATTATAAAATACTTTAAGACAGGTAAGGAGAAATATCAAAAAATAATTCTAAAACAAATTTCTAAACTAATACGACAACGTTATCATTTTTATGCGCCCTACTACGTGCAGTGATGTCAAGCGAGGCGGACGAAAGACTACTGACTTATTAAATCTTTTCATATATTCATACACATAACAAATAATGATCTTATAAACAAAAAGCACTTTAAGACAGGTAAGAAGGAATGCTAGAAAATAATTGTAAAAAACATATTTCCAAACTAATACGACAACATTATCATTTTTATGCGCCCTACTACGTGCAGTGATGTCAAGCGAGGAGGAAAAAAGGCTACTGACTTACAAAATCTTTTCATACATTCATACATATAACAAATAATGATGTTATAAAGAAAAAACACTTTAAGACAGGTAAGAAGGAATGCTAGAAAATAATTGTAAAAAACATATTTCCAAACTAATACGACAACATTATCATTTTTATACGCCCTACTACGTGCAGTGATGTCAAGCGAGGAGGAAAAAAGGCAACTGACTTACAAAATATTTTCATACATTCATACATATAACAAATAATGATGTTATAAACAAAAAACACTTTAAGACAGGTAAGAAGGAATGCTAGAAAATAGTTGTAAAAAACATATTTCCAAACTAATACGACAACATTATCATTTTTATACGCCCTACTACGTGCAGTGATGTCAAGCGAGGAGGAAAAAAGGCTACTGACTTACAAAATCTTTTCATATATTCATACATATAACAAATAATGATGTTATAAACAAAAAGCACTTTAAGACAGGTAAGAAGGAACGCTAGAAAATAATTGTAAAAAACATATTTCCAAACTAATACGACAACATTATAATTTTTATACGCCCTACTACGTGCAGTGATGTCAAGCGAGGAGGAAAAAAGGCTACTGACTTACAAAATCTTTTCATATATTCATACATATAACAAATAATGATGTTATAAACAAAAAGCACTTTAAGACAGGTAAGAAGGAACGCTAGAAAATAATTGTAAAAAACATATTTCCAAACTAATACGACAACATTATAATTGTTATACGCCCTACTACGTGCAGTGATGTCAAGCGAGGAGCAAGAAAGACTACGGACTTATAAAATCTTTTCATAAATGTATACATATAAAATATAAACGTTTTCATCTCCTCAACTCTTTTTATTGGAAACTATACTAATTATCAATTTAAGAAAAATGGCAGCATATTTTTTATTCTATTTTAACATGAATATAATTATTACCATGGAATTAAAAATGATAGCTTAAGTAAACCGTTACAGCCAACGAGAATGTCGTCAAACAGTGTTGACCATGTACCCGCTGTGATTATCGTTATCGTTGGGCACATGCGGTTAATTATCGACAGCGATAGGCGCGCCATACTGGAATGTAAACAGCACTCTGTTTCATATCAATTAATACAGAATGTCTTCGGCTGGCAATAGCAAAAGAAAACCAAGCGACACCGACTCTGATGAAGATGATGACGCACAGATGCAGATGTTCCTAGAAGCCGCTGATCACACGTTACTTAGAAATGATATGTTCAGTAAGCAAACACAAACTCAGCCAGTGGCGGTTGCTGAGCAGAAGCTGCCCAAAAGCGAGCGTTACGTGGAGGATCAATATGCAGCAGCCTTGAGTGATTTGCAAGTCAGCAAAGAAATGCAAACACACATTTGGGGCAAACTAAGTGCAGTCCTACAAAATCAAATCGAATACTTTGAGCCCGAGCCACCGCACAGTGGAGCCGAGGAGGAGAAGAGTGATGCTTGCATCAGCCGTGTAAAACTTGTGGCCGATGATGATTGCTACGTGGTCGATGTCATTCCGGAGCCAGCCGGGCCTCAGAAGAAGCCCACCATCAAGAGGCGTCTGCTACCGGACGAGGAGGAGCCATTGACAACAGCTTCTGCTCTGGCAGCGGCTGCCATTAGCGGAGAGTCCATACTAAACGGCCGGGATGTGCAAGGATGGGCGCCACGCAAGTCACGTCCTGCCAAGCACTTCGAATACAGAGCCTGCGATGCGTCGAGCCTAAAGCTGAAGTCGATTGAGCCCACAAACGAGTTTACTCCACTGCGACGCAAGAACGGTTGGAACGAGTCCAAGATTAGTCAAAGGTCTCACAATAAAAAGCCAAAACAATTAGCTTAAGTATGTACGCTTAAGGACGAAGCGCTAAATTAGCACGTCATCTCACAGACTAAGAAATCCCAAATTTGAAGTAAAAGTTTTCTTTTGCACATAATGCAAATCAAGTTTATTTGCGTGTTTGATGGCTGAACTCAATCCTCTAAAATCGATAAAACCGATCTACAAATCTCACTGTTTGTAAGCACTAAGAATACTAAATGTGGTAGGTATGTGTACTGTCTATCTTCCTACCAGATAATTCGACTTAAACATCGAATTAAGAAAACAAGTGAAAAGGAAAAAACAGATTTGTTTTCAATATTATTAGCAGATTTCGGTATACAAAGCAGAGTCGATTGTCTGTCGCAAATGAGTGTATCTGCATATAGTATCTGCGTGCTTCGAATTGTACCCCACAGATTATGTATAGAAGACTTATAGTTCGAATGAATGAGAAATATTCCTGAGATATAATTGTATTGGTGATATACATATGTAGAAATTGTGCTTACTGAGTCAGTAATACTGACTATGAAAACAATTTTGGCGTTTCATTAGTTAAGCATTAAGTATCGAAATTAGGCTGGTAGCTGCTCGTGCTGGCCATATTGGAGCTGGCGTTGCTCATTTGGCCATCGAGCAGGCCGTATAAGGCATTGCTGTTCAGCATTTGCTGCTGTCCGTTGCTCACATTGCTCAGCGAGATGCTGGAATTCGTACTGCCGCCCAGCTCCTGCAGCATGTCGCCGACAATGTTGTTCATACTGTTGCTGCCGTTGGCGCTGCTGCCATCCTCGCCCGGCTGCATCTCTAGTATGTTGAGAAAATCGTGGCCATTGAATTCGTGCTGCTGATGGATCTGCTGCTGTTGCTGCTGCTGCTTCTGCATGCTACTCTGGCTCTCTTTCATCAGCTTGTCGTACTCCTGCAGCACGCTGTTGAACTCGGCGATCTCGGCACGATTACGGGTGATCACCTTGTGCTTATAGTAGTTGTGCACCTGGGTTAGCGAAGTGCCTGTCTTGCTGAAGTAGGCCCGCTCAAGCGGCACCAGATGCATCATCGTTGATTTTTTCAGCCTGCTATCGATGCTATAGTAGTTGCGATACTTTGAAGTAAGGCTGCGCACAAACTCCTCGGCCGCATCGGTAAGCAGCAGAACGGCCGACTCCGAGCAGTCGGTGAATCCGGCCAGTCGCAGCAGCCCGCACATGACTTTGCGCAGTGCATGTCGGCACGTGTTGCTGGAGATCTCAGGGTAGGGCTGCGGATCACCGCGAGAATACGGCGTGTCCACTGTGGGTATAAACCAGATGGGTTTCTGAAACTTTTGCTCGCTGACCAAATCGGCGGCATTCTCTGGCGGGAAGTCCACCTCGGGTATCATTTGGCAGGGATTAAGCAGGTAGTTCGAGGAGCCCTAAATATATGGAAACAACAGTTAGCACAGTGGAATAGAAAGGGTTTTCGTCATTTGGCGTACATTTTTGTTGGAGTAGGTATCGATGAGGGACTGCAGCACTTCGGTTTGTTTCATCACCTCGATGGTTTGGGTGACCAGCGAACTTCTCAGCTCCATTGTGGCGCTATTACGAGGAGTTGTATGCAAATTAGAATGGATTTCTTAAGCACGGCCAGCACTTACTAGTTATCCACTGGCAGTAACTCGCCGCGTTGACGTATTTCATCCAGCTTGGGCTTTTTGGCGGGCGTAGGCACATATTTGTCGGGCGTGAATGCACTGTTCTCCTCCTCAATGGCACCCCAGTATTCGGTTGGCATTATGTGCAATATAACTCATTTATTGCTTGATTTGTAGTTTATAAACAATGGTCGTAGTTTCGCAATATTTGACTATCGACTATCGGAACAGCTGATTGCTGTGCGCATACGTGGCAACGCTTGTTGCATACGTTACAGTCGATTCAACTGCTTACCGCATTGGTCAGCGATTTTGGTTTTTTCAACTGACAAGTTGGCATTTAAATTGAAGTATGCGTGTGCATGTGTAAGTTCCAGCTTGGGTGTATGCGGATTTGTTGATTTTTCTCATTTGATGACTTGCGCCAAATGACAAATGGCAACGCCAGTAGCAAGTGGCAATGCCACTGATAGGCAAACAGGGACAATATGTAATATTGCCATTATTATTTGTTTTCTATTTAGACTATATATTACTTAGATAAATTGTAAGTTAAAACAGAAATTGTTGACAAAATTCCGCAAAAACGCAGACGAAGCCCTGGTTTGTACGCGCCGGCACACAGCGACAACATGCACCAACAACACATGGACCTCCATGCCCCAGTGGACTTGAACAAGGTAAGGGTATACATTTAAGGAGTACGCCCGAAAATCCCAACTAATCTGTAACATTTGCATAGTCCCTGGACGAGATGTCGCCGGAAGAGCGCATGCGGTAAGCAATGCACAAATGCTAATTACTTGCAACTTCATTACTAAAGTTATATTATCTTCCTCTGCATCCGCTGCACAGCGCCGAGCATCAGCTGATGGTTGAGAAGCACAAGGGTCACGATGCGATGCACTCGGAAATGGTGATAATATTGTTCATGACACTCGTTATTGCCCAGATCATACTCGTCGAATGGAAGAAGCGTCACTACAGATCCTATGCATTTGTCACACTGCTGGCCATGTGGCTAATACCGTTAATCATATCCTGCACCTTCCTTTGGATACGTTTCATTGTCATCTGGCTGGTATTCACAAGCATTACAGCACTTGTCATGCGACGCGCCACAACTAAACCCATACAGGGCACAACGCCCAGGTAAAGGAATGGAATTAGAGTTTTTGCCTCAATGCTGTAGCCTTTTGCATTTGACAGGCTCGTCTATAAGTGGTTCTACTTCATCTACAAGCTGAGCTACGGCCTGGGCCTTGTCGGCTATCTGGTCATCATGGCCGCCTTTTTGGGCATGAACTATGTCTTCTCGCAGCCGCCCAACACCTGGATGGATGTCGGATTAATGTTTTGCTTCTATGGCCTATATATTGGTGTGCTTGGTCGCGACATATCCGAGATTTGCTCGGACAAAATGGCCGCTGCCATTGGTGTGAGTAATCCAGCTAAAATTTGCCGGCCAGTCAGACTTAAGCGGCTTATCACCGTATTATCATCCATTTGCTTGCAGTACTATACGCCTCAGGGTATGCCGACGCGACATTTGGATCAGAATGTGTGCGCCGTGTGCGGCAATCAACTGCTCGTCTCTGAAAAGGAGGAGGGCGTCATCGAGAATACCTACAAGCTCTCATGCAATCATGTATTCCACGAGTTCTGCATACGAGGCTGGTGTATTGTGGGCAAGAAGCAAACGTGTCCCTACTGCAAGGAGAAGGTGGATCTGCAGAAAATGTTTCGAAATCCGTATGTAGCTGACCATCTGTAGCAGACTAACAAACATTTAATTATACATTTGCTATGCATTTGCAGTTGGGAGAAGCCGCATATGCTGTATGGACGACTATTGGACTGGATTCGTTGGCTGGTCGCTTGGCAACCGCTCATATTTTTCATAGTACAAGGCATCAACTGGATGCTGGGTCTGGAATAAGCAGCCTCAGCTACACACGCATTGTCCAATTGCGTCTAGTCAAGCACATTTCATGCTAACACTGTGCTTTACACTAACCAACCAACCAACCAACCAACCAACCAACAAACCAACCAACCAACCACAACTGAGACCAACTATTACAAAAGGGCAAAAACCAAAACACACATAAAAGTAAAATAATATTAAACCAAAAGCAAACCATTTAGCAGTTGAAGCGAAAACCGAGCAGCAGCATTCCCGGGAGACATGGCGTCACCACAAGGTTTCCACTTCGCTTGGTCCCGTCAAACAAACAAACAAACAAACAAAACATGCCTTAAGATTCCTGTTGCACTTCTGTTTCTGTCAGTCGACTGCCGCAGCAGAAACCGTCGCATCTACATATATATATATATTTGCATGATTAATTTGAAAATTGTAAACCGTTAAACTGGTATTTTAGAAATGTATGTAGATTATCTATATGCGTATGTTTGCGTATATATATATATATATTTGTACATCATGTATCTATGTACATAGATTGTCTGTGGTGTGTATGTTTGTATTACGTCTACGTATTATGCGTTTTTGCACTGGATATTGAATTTAAAGATCTACAAATACCTATAAATCATTGAAAGGATTCTAAGAAATATTGCAAATCGGTTTTTTTTTTGTGGCATTGTGTTGTAGTTGCTTGAAACAAGCATGTACTGAACATGTGCCCCACATAGTATTTCCGTGCATTCCAAACAAACCATCCCTAAAAAAATAACCGGTTCTTATCGATTTTCCTTTGTACACTAGAGCCTGTGATTAAGCGGGGGAAAGACATAGACATATGCCTTGATTTAATAGAAGAAGCATAAAGGATAACAGTTTTTTTTTTTGTATATGTATCTAGTAAAACTGGGATAGTACTAATATTTCCCGACAAAAATCAACACTTTCATTAAATCTGAAACTCTATCAAAAACGATCTTAAAAATTTGTCAATGGTTTTTATGCAAAAACCTTAAGTTCAATGACCCGTTGGGGAAGTTATAGAAAGAAATGGCTCACTACGTATTGATTCAACGCGAACCCGCTTGTAACCGGTTAAGTATCCCGTTTACCGTGCACTTGTTGTTTTTCTTATGCGTTATCCTGACAACACTTGCCCTGCCTGCCCACAGTACCTGAAGTTTAATCAATAATTTATGCGCTGATATGCATAAACCTATACCAAAATTGCAAGCCCCCATAATTATGCGAATCATTTTGCAAGAAATGGCAAAGAAGGGCGGAGTTCAGCAGCTGCAAGCGGATATCAGCAGCGATGAGGAGTTTGAAAAGTTTCTGCAGCGACCCGGACTACTGGGTATGCCTGAGAGACAGCAGCAAATTATGCATATCTTGGTATAATAAGTGATTTTGTAGTGCTCGATATATATTCGGAATGGTGTGGTCCGTGTCTGGGCATGGTGGGTAGTCTGCGTAAAATAAAACTGGAACTGGGCGGCGATAATTTGCAGCTGGCAATTGTAAGTATGGGTGTTCAGTGGAATATTTGCAAATGTGAGGTTAGGTTGAACTAACGCGAAAAACCGGTGTTTTCCAAGTGCAAAGCCGGCTCGATATCGTATCTGGAAAGGTTCAACAAGAAAAGTGAGCCAACCTGGATGTTTGTGGCGGTAAGTAGACGTAGTTATAACTATATCAGTATTAGCTTTGTGTTGTGTACTAGAATGGCAAGGCCATAAACATTATGTTTGGCACGGATGTGCCCAAACTGGTGTCAATGATCACCAGGGAGCTGGAATCTACCATCGCCAAGGAGCCGCACGAAACCTTTGAAATAACCGAGCTGCAACCGATAGAACTGGAACAGCTAAAAGTTAAGAACGAGGCTCTGGAATTGGCAGTCCGGATCGAGCTCGAGGAGAGCCGAAAGAAGCGCATCGAGTATTTGAGATATGTGACGGATACGATTATGGAGAATTTGCCGGATATTGGAATAACGGTTTTTGGGCCGCAAGTCAATCGGGATATGTTCAAGAAGCTCTCCGAGCCAGCAGATCCCCTCAAGATTCAGTGTAAGGATCGGAAAGTATTTGCGATAACACAAAGTGATTTCATCACGGTGAACTTTGCGGCTGAGAATCCGTTGGAAAAAGACGTTGTCCAACACTTGTACGATAAGGAGCTGTTGATGTGCTTCTGGAAAGTGGATGAAACGATCGGAACTCCGCCCAATATACTGCAGCAGTACGCATTTGAGCTGACAAAGGAGACAATAAAGCCGCCCGATGAGTTCAATGAGGAGGAAACTATTCTGCCACCTCTAATAATACCCCTAGAGATATCCATTGAAGTCAAAACTGATGGTAAGCAACGAAGAAATTTTTCAAATCTCACATCACGAATAAATATAATTATACATACATAATATGAAAAATTCATGATTTTAAACTACATTCAAACAACAGTGGTACAAATATTCAAAAGTTTTTAATAACATAAAGTGCTAAAATGCGAATTTTGTATTTATGGAAAATTAAAAAATCATTTGAATTTCCAAAAGTTAAATTTTCCCAATAATAAATGATTATAATATAGCAATCTAAAAGAGGTTTCAAAATGGAAGACGTTGAAAAATTAGGAGTTTTTTTTAAGAACCCTAAACGAAACGTTGATTGTGCAAACTATATTATCATTTTCAAAAGTTACCGCTGAAGAAAGATCGGATGCAGAGCAGGAAGCATTAGAGGACACTAAGCAAATGAAGGTCCTTAAAATACCACCCATTTGGGTGCCCAGCGATCAGAGAACCCATGCGGCTCTCATTTATACCTATTTCCGGGCACAAACAACGACTTTTCTGCCCGCCGATCCTGTGCCCGAACCGCCGCACATTGTGATGACATTTGATGCCTATAAGAAAAAGGATCTGATGAATCTAGTCGATGCCTGCAAGGAGGATGTGCCGCTCTACGGTTTCTTCACCAGCGACAATCCCCAAACGGCAGTCTTCATAGCAAACTCCGTGGATAAATATAACACTAAGCCCTATGTGCCGTAAGTAATTGCATACACTTGTACTAGCATGGCAATAATATTTCTTTGCCACCCGCAAAGCACCGATAAAATTGTACTGAAGGTTAACAAAGTGTCGAGTCCAACGATTCCACTGCTAATGGAATATGGGCCCAGCTATGTCAGCCCCAACTCAGTGGTTGGCCACAAGGAAGCAACCAAATTCTTTCCCGCTAGCTACAAATCCGCTTTGCAGGAAGAGGCTGAACTGCATGCCGTCAAAGCGGAAAAGCCGAAAAAACGCAAAAAGGTTCTGGTTCAATTTAAATACATCCAAATCATATATACCTTAATATTTGTATACTCTTTTCGAAGATAATAGTGTATTCACTTTGAGCTGAAGCTTGTAATGCATAGAAGGAAGCGTCGGAGACCCACAAAAGTTACCTCCAGTATGCTTAGAATGACAAAACAAATTGATCTTGCCATGTCTGTATGTCTGTCTGTCTGTATGTATGGGATCTAGTCCCTCAGTTTTTGAGCTATCGCGATGAAACTTTGCACAGACACTTATTATTAAAATGTACAGCACATTGGTCGGAATCAGCCGGATCGGACTACTATATCTTATAGCTGCCATACACCTCGAAGTCGGTTTTGGCCATATATCCGATCTTTTCAAAGCTATCGGCTTAAATTTCCTTGTACACTTGAACATCCTTATAACTCATCAATGTGTAAAATATCAAATTGATAGAGATATAATTAGCAAAGATATGCGTTATTAAATATTTCGGTGGTGCAGTTGGCAGAGTGAAAATTGTGTTAGGGTTCGAAAAGAGTATAAAATCTTCGGCACGCCGAAAATAGTCCCTCCCAATTTGTTTAATATATGATAAATCTGTAAACTATATTGAATTATTCAAATGCAGAATAAGAAAGGCGCCGATGCCGAGAGCGAGCAGCCGAATACCAGTGCCCAGGACAACTTTCAAGAGGCTGATGAGGCGGCCAAGACCTCGCCGGAGGAGGGCGCATCCACAACCAGCAGCGGGGAGGATAGTTGCGAGAGTCGCCCAGCGACTGCCGATGGCAATAACCTATCCGCCGATGGACAGCAATCATAGAATACCATTTCAAATTGAATGAATTGTTTTATTTTATACTAGTACCATTATGGCAATTACTAGTTTATTCATAGAAAACTGCATTCTGCACATTTACGAAAACATTTTACATTTATCGGAATTACTTCATCTGAGCAAACCATTTTAGCTCAGTTTATAGAATTTAAATTAAATTTTTCAGAGAAAGTTGTTTTTTTATACACCCGAACTATATTGTACTAAGTATATCATACCATATCGAATATTTAAACTATTCATTAATCTTTGTAAAAGCATTTATTCATATTTTAATAAATCATGCACGTTTATCTTAAAATATATATTTGTAGTATTATTTCATTCGACTAAAACATGAAATATATTTTCTATTTAAAGAAACTTTATTTTCAATCGATTCATTTTATTGTTGTTTCAAAATCCATTTTTTTCAATTGCTTTGAAAAACTTACAAGTAAATATAATTGTACAAAAATGTATTTAAAGTTGAAACATGTACAAATTAGGTGTATACTTGTATAAGAAAATTTGCTAAAAAATAATAATAATCAACGAAATTGAGTCTATTAAATATATAATGTATATAATAACAATTCAAGTTAAACAAACCAAAAAATGTATCTAAACAATCAAAAGTTGCATTTTGAACTAAACATTTTGATCGACTTTCAAGTAACGTAAAAAAATATAGTCTAAGCTGACTAACTTTTAGTAAATGTAATATTTAAAATGTATTCAAAAAACAATGTATGTAAGAAACAAAACAAAACAAAAGTTTGCAAGTTTGCTTTAGATATTTGAGAAAAAAACGTTGCTCATACAACAAGTGAATTATGAATTGTATTCATTGGATATTTGCTAACTATTCCTTTAAGCCAGGACAAGTTTGACTGGAAGTTCGACTGCTCGTAAGTACTAATGGATTATTGTGGCTATTCAGTTGGACTTCTTATATTTGTACTTGGGTATGAGGGGTCGCTTTTCGTAGCTGCCCTCGAGGTATTGCCAGACGCGCTTGCGGGCCTTGAGCGTTATGGCGCCCTCCTCGCGCTCCTCGTCCAAGATCTTCCGGCAATCGGCAAGCAGCAGTTGGAGGTCGCCGGATTTGGCCGTTGGCTGCTGTTGGACGGATTGATTGGCCACCGCCTCATCGATCTGCTGGAAATCGATGTCGATGTCGGGTCCCCAGACGGTGCTGTTGTCGTCGTCGTCCTCGTTGCCGGCCGACGTCGTTTGCTGCCCGTCCAACGCCTCATCCAATTCATTCAGATCGATGTCGGAGCCCCAGTCTAGTGACTCACTTGACGGCTTCGGGTTGCGTTTGCTCTTGCACTGCTTGAGCAGCTTGGCCAGACGCGGTGTGGGCTCAATGACAATGTCCTGCGCCTGCTCGCTGTCCAGCCAGCAGCAGCCCTGGAGCGTCACCTGCGGCATGAGGAAACCAAATGCGCAGCTGGCGCTGCTCTTCACATACACATCCTTGATGTAGCCCGTGGACTTGAGGTGGTCGGCGAGCGCCTTGAACCAGGCAATGGAACGATGGGCACCCTGACCAAAGTGCTCGTGCAGTCGACACTCGCTGCTGAGGCACTTACTCCGCGAGCCACGCAGCGCCAGTATCAGCTTGCCCAGGCCCAGACGGCCGTTCACATCCCGCAGCATGCCGAGCAGCAAACGCGCCTCGGCGCTGACCACCAGCTGCTCCACGGGCGTTGCCCGCAGCAGCTGCGCCTTGCGGCAATTGTCGCAGCAGTTGCGACGCTGCTTCAGCTGGCCAGGCGACAGCTCATCGAAGTACTGCAGTATGAACTGGCGCCGGCACTGGCTGCTCTGCGTGTACGCCCACATGGTGCGCGCCAGCTGCTGCAGCTCCTCGCTGCGCTTCGCCGTCAGCGGCTGGCTGTTCTGCAGTCGCCGATGCAGTGCAGCATCCGCATCGCCATAGAAGAGCACACACTTGGCCGGCAGGCTGTCGCGACCGGCACGCCCGATCTCCTGATAGTAGCGCTCCATGTCACTGGGTGAGCCATAGTGGACGACCAGGCGCACGTTCGACTTGTCAATGCCCAGGCCAAAGGCTGTGGTGGCTGCCATCAGACGCACCTCGTCGCTGGCAAATTGCTGCTGATGGCGCCGCCTCAGCTCCAGCGGCAGTTTGCTGTGATAGCTATGGCACGGCATTCCTCGCCGGCTCAGCTCCTTGGCCATTTGCTCCGTGTCTCGTATAGTGTTGTTGTAGATGATGACGGAGCCGGCCGCTTCTGCCGCCCAGCTGAGATATGGCTGCAGATCGGACCATATGTGCGCACCCTTGACACGCACCGTCAGCTCCAGGTTGGGGCGATCCATGCCGCTGCAAAGGATGAGGGGGCGGCGCATGTGCAGTTGCTGGCAAATGTCATGACGCACGCGGTGCGTTGCGGTGCCGGTGAGCGCCAGCAGACGCACCAACGGCACTGCCGAACGCAGCTCGCCCAGCTGGCGGTAGGCGGGCCGGAATTCGTGGCCCCACTTGGAGATGCAGTGTGCCTCGTCGATGGCAATCAGTGCCAGATTGTGGCCCAGATCCTGGAGCAGCTTTAGCCCATTGCCGCGTGTGATGTACTCCGGCGTGGCGTACACCAGTCGGAAGTGCAGCGCCAGGATGCGCTCCTTTATTGAGCGATCCTCCTGCGCGGTGCCCAGAAGACAGGCACAGTCGCCCGTTTTAGATCTCCGATTCAAGGCATTCACCTGATCCTCCATGAGCGCAATCAGTGGTGAGATGACAAAGACCACCTTATTGAGGTAAAACGCGGGAAACTGATAAGTCAGCGATTTGCCATAGCCGGTGGCTATAACGGCGCACACGTCGCCGCCGCGTGTTTCCGCCACCAAAGCACGTATTATCTGCCATTGCAGTGGCTTGAACGATTCCAAGCCGAAGTGTTGCTGCAGACAGCTCAGGTATTTCTTTGGCTTGGGCAACATGTAAAACGGATCGGATCGAATCAACTCGTTTGGTTAGAATCCGGTGCACATTAGAGATGTGCGCTGTGCTCGCACGTGCGCGTTCCGCTAAAGGCTACACACCTAAGTCACTCAACATATCTTAGTTTACATGTGTGCCAGTGCATGTTGTCTGTTATCTCAGGTCGTATTTGCATTGCATGTTGAGTAGATAACATTCATACATACATACAAACGTAAGCACAAGTGCATTGCCTTTGTCGCCAACGAGCACACTTATCGTTTTATCGAAACAAGACTACGCGATGTGCGTCAAGTTACCCACGGCCACTTAGCGGCAAATATCGAAGCTTATCAGTATCGGAGCAAGGATGTTGTTTTTCAAATATTTTACGTTTAAAAGGACGAAATCAAACAAACTTTAATGCAAAATTGTTAAACATTTAATTGTCTTCCATTTAAATGCTTCAACTTTAAAATTTTAGCTTTAACTGCACTCAAATTATGGGTTTGAAAAATTGGGTTCTTACAATTCTTACAATATCTCAATTTACATATCGCACCTAGCTAACCCTAGTACACACGATTAAAGCATATTTCTTCATCTAAAAAGTGATGTTAATTTGGTCTTAACCTTTGGGTTACTTTCTGAGATATTCACAAAAATATGCACAAACCACGTAAAAAGCCAATACAAAATCGATTGCAAAAGTCAGACTTGAATTTGCACGCAAATATCTCATCTTACAGAACGAGCCCAACAATGAACGCTATACCAAAAACGCTATATTCAAATTTTAAGAGGCGTTAGAATTGGTTTAGTTAAAGAGATAATGGTTTATTTGTAAGCCAACCTAAAAGAATTCACTTACATGGAATATCGAACTGCTAGATCGCACATGAACTAAATCACTGCTTGGATTCAGGGCTGAACAATTTTGCGAGTCTGTTAAGCGGGTAACATGAATTCTAAGCAATATATATATATAAGAAATAGGCACAGATTTGGAAATAAGTTTCATATAATTAACATTTGTGGCCGTGGGTAACTTGACGCACATACGTGCCATGTATGCTACGTTGCGCACGTCGATAGCGATATCGATAGAGCCGATACATTTGCAGTACAACCAATAATGAACCAAAGAAAATAGTCCAACATTCAACAAGTGCAATTGTAATCAAAAACAAAATTATATGAAATCGAATCAAATCGAATTAACGAAGTGTCAATGAATCATCGCACAGTACGTTCAATGCGCTTCGAACCCTAAATAGCCAACGTATGTACGTTCATTACATATATGCAACATATTGCAACAAACACCCAAATTGATGCTTGTTTTGCTGACTTCCGAATAGTGAAACAAGAGAAATCAAAACGATGAGTTGTTTCAGTGCAATGAACACTCCCCTGCTGGGCGAAATGGAGCAGACAATCTGTATGCTGGAGCGCGGTACAATTGTGACGAAACTCTATGGGAAACAACGTCGCCCCGATCGACGACACCTAATGCTTATAAGGGAGACGCGTCAGCTGCTGTGGTCAACGGTCGCCGCACAGACACGCACTGAGTACGAGGGCACGATCCAGCTGCGGGAGATACGAGAGATACGCGTGGGCAAGAACTCCAAGGAGTTCCGGCTGCATGCCGACGACTGTCAGCGCTTCGAGAGCAGCAAATGCTTTGTCATTATGTATGGCAACAGTTTCAAGCTGAAGAGTTTCTCGGTGGTGGCACTCTCGGAGATCGAGGCGGACAACTGGGTGCGGGGCTTGCGGTATATGGTCAAGGATACGGTCAGTTCGCCGTATCCGCTGCAAATTGATCGCTGGCTGCGACGCGAGTACTATTCGTTCGAGAATGTCAACTCGCACCTGACCAAGTCGGAGCAGAGCAGCCAGGTGACCATCAAGGACTTCAAAACGTTCCTAAGCAGCGTCAGCTGTAAGATGAGCACCAGTAAATTTATGGAGTGCTTCACGGACGACATCAGGCGCAAGCACGATCTGAAATTCGACGATTTCTCGCGTCTATATCAGAAGCTATTGCTGCCCGTGAATTTCGTCAATGTCCTTGGCAGCGCAGAGTTAGTCTATTCGGAGGATAAGAAACTGGTGCGACCGATTGAGTTCAAAAGGTTTCTGGAAACGGAACAGCACGATTACAATGTTGGGGAACTAAACAGCATATCCAGTTTTATACGCGACTTTGTGCAAGACGTTGAGCGGGACGTGGAGGAGCCATATCTGACCATCTCCGAGTTTGTCGACTATCTCTTCTCTAAGCAGAATGACCTGTGGGACACAAAATACGATTCGGTCTTTATGGACATGAACCAGCCGCTGTCCTCCTACTGGATCGCCTCATCCCACAACACATATCTGACGGGCGATCAGTTCTCCAGCGAATCGTCCTGTGAGGCCTATGCGCGTGCCCTGCGCATGGGCTGTCGCTGCATCGAGCTGGACTGCTGGAATGGTCCCGACAACTTACCCTACATATTCCATGGTCACACCATGACCTCAAAGATAAAGTTCATGGATGTCATCAAGACGATTAAGGATCATGCATTCACCACATCCGAGTATCCAGTTATCCTGTCCATCGAACAAAACTGCTCCCTGGAGCAGCAGCGCAATATGGCACATGCTTTGATTGAGGTAAGTCCATTAGCTGCATATATCTCAAGGCGAAGTCCTTTAAAGACTTATATATTGAATAAAAATAAATAATAGTGTTTGATTGGTTCTAAGATCATTTTTCATCGAATTAAAGTCTGAATGAAAATGCTTTGAGCAACTGTTATTCTTAGACTGAATAAATATAAAAAGTGCTAGATATTTTTTTTAGTAATATAGTTAAAGTAAAAATAACCATTAATATATTTGGCAAAAATAAGAAAATAAAGTTTATTACGTATTTGCACACATGGAGTAAAAACAAATCTTTGGATGTTATCAAAACTATTCTAGCAGATATTAGTATTGTTTTTTTTTTTTTTTTATACTCTTTTCGAAGAAAATAAATATTAAGTTTGTCCTGAAGTTTGTAACGCATAGAAGGAAGCATCGGAGACCCCCAAAAGTTACTGCCAGTATGCTTAGAATGACAATACAATTTGATCTAGCCATGTCCGTCTGTCTGTCTGTCTGTCTGTCTGTCTGTCTGTCTGTCTGTCTGTATGTATGCAAACTAGTCCCTCAGTTTTTGAGCTATCGCGATAAAACTTTGCACAGACACTTATTATTCCAGGGGACAGCACATTGGTCGGAGCCGGCCGGATCGGACCACTATATCTTATAGCTGCCATACAACTCGAAGTCGGTTTTGGCCATATATCCCATGTTTTTTAATCTATCGCGATGAAACTTTGCACTGATACTTATTATTCAAAGAGACATCACATTGGTTGGAGCCGGCCGGATCGGATCACTATATCTTATAGCTGCTATACAACTGGCAATGAATTAAATATTTTGTACAGCTTATGAAATTTCAGTGGTGCAGTTAGCAGAGTGAATTGCCTTTAGGTTCGAAAAGAGTATAAAATCTTCGGCACGCCGAAGATAATCCTTCCCCACTTGTTTTTTTTGAGTTGTTTACAGCTTTATCATCCTCACCATCATTGCACTAACCACCTAATGTGAAATAAAATTTGCATAGAAGATTTCTTCTTTAATTTAAGTAAAACAAGTATTCGGATTGTAGAACGTTTTATTTACTCGTTTCTATAAATTAAGCAATTTGTGAATAATATTCCTTATTCAAATGCCTATTTGTCTCTTTATAATATATGAAAAATGAGCTACAGCATTTATTTAAATTGGTAATTTCTCACAAATTGAGGCTGAACGCAGATGTGATTAGAATTTCGTTTTAATTTGCGTGATTTTCGATAATAACATAAATTGTTTGCTTGCAGGTCTTTGGAGATATGCTTCTCACACAGCCTTGTGATCGCAACGAGTTGCATTTGCCATCGCCCAATCAACTGCGTCGCAAGATAATGCTAAAGCACAAGAAGCTGCCGCAATTCGATGAGAATGTTAGTGCAATAAATTTACCAGCGATTAGTGGTAATAACGGGACGATCGCTTCATTCAGCCATCGTTCGTCGCTGGGCGGGGCGGCGGATGAGAATGAGAATTTGCAGAAAATATTGAAGAAGGGATTGCTGTACTTCAAGGATCCGGTGGACAAGTCGTGGAACCTCTATCAATTTGTGCTCACCCAACAGGAGCTCATCTACACGTCCGAAATAGGCGAATGCCGCAATGGCAATTCGGAGGACGACGATTTCGGTCTGTCGTCCTGCACTCTGAACAGCAGCATGCAACAGAAGCAGAAGGACACATCGGCCAATGATGAGCTGCATTTTGGTGAAAATTGGTTTCACGGCAAACTGGAGGGTATGTACCGATTTCGATCCCAGAAGCGAACTTCCTTGCAGAGCATGTTTTGTATTGTTGTTAGATAATGTTTAACGCGTTGACTCGAAATATATTATTTTTATACTCTTTTCGAAGAAAATAATAGATTAAGTTTGTGCTGAAGTTTGTAACGCATAGAAGGATGCGTCGGAGACCCCAAAAGTTACTGCTGCCAGTATGCTTAGAATGACAAAACAAATTGATCTAGCCATGTCCGTCTGTCTGTATGCAAACTAGTCCCTGAGTTTTTAAGCCATCGTGATAAGACTTTGCACAGAGACTTATTATTAAAAGGGACAGCACATTGGTCGGAACCGACCGGATCGGACCACTATATCTTATAGCTGCCATACAACTGGATGTCGGTTTTGGCCATAAATCCCATGTTTTCAAAGCTATCGCGATGAAACTTTGCACATATACTTACTATTCAAACATACAGCACATTAATCGGAGCCGGCCGGATCGGACCACTATATCTTATAGCTGCCATACAACTCGAAGTCGGTTTTGGCCATAAATCCCATGTTTTCAAAGCTATCGCGATGAAACTTTGCACATATACTTACTATTCAAACATACAGCACATTAATCGGAGCCGGCCGGATCGGACCACTATATCTTATAGCTGCCATACAATTGGAAATAAATTTAATATTTCAGTAGAAAATTTAAATTCATATATCAATTTTTACAGCTAAAGTGCTGCAGTTGGCAGAGCGAAAATTGTCTAAAGGTTCGAAAAGAGTATAAAATCTTCGGCACGCCGAAGATAATCCTTTACCACTTGTTATTATTGATATCACTATATGATAGCAAAAGGTGTTTCTTCTGCGACTAATTTTCTTGACATTATGTTGTTAATTGTAAATACATCTTTTCTTTATAAAATCGGCAAAAGGTAAATTTTTTTTTTGCAAAGACCTATCTATCTTTAATAATACGAATTTTTGAGCCATTACTCACTTTCTTGATAGTATTAGATACAAACGTTTTGTTTTTGTATTTAAGCTTTTTGTTTGCTGCTGATCTGAGCGCTATATCATGTAGAGAGAAAATAGAGCTGCATAAATTCTTACTATATATGTAAATATGATTATTAGTTATAAAGGATGCTATTACCCAATCTCTAATTTGTGCATTTTGTAGGAGGCCGACAAGAAGCGGATCAACTGCTGGAAACGTATAAGCACCTTGGCGATGGCACTTTCTTGGTACGCGAATCGGCCACGTTTGTCGGGGACTATAGCTTATCCTTCTGGCGTCGCAATCGGCCCAATCACTGCCGCATAAAGCTGAAACACGAGAATGGCTCCATTAAGTATTATCTGGTCGAGAACTTTGTATTTGATTCGCTGTACTCGCTGATTGTGTACTATCGCAAGAACATGCTGCGTAGCTCCGAGTTCTCCATAATCCTCAAGGAGCCGGTGCCGCAGCCAAAGAAGCACGAAACGCAGGACTGGTTCCATCAGAACACCACCAAGGAACAGGCCGAGCAGGGGCTGTTCAAGCTGGATATTGGTTCGTTTCTGGTGCGGCCATCGGTGCAGAGCATCAATGCGTTTGTCATATCGTTCACGATTAACCGCAAGATCAAGCACTGTCGCATCATTCAGGAGGGGCGCCTGTACGCCATTGATACAATGCAGTTTGAGTCCTTGGTCTCGCTCATTCACTACTACATGAGGAATCCGCTGTATCGCAACGTGAAGCTCGCTCATCCCGTTTCCCAGGAGCTGCTGCGCCAGACCCTCATTGAGAATGCCCAGCCACACGGGGAGCACAGCAGCAATGATATCACTGGTGCCTCCAACTATATGGGCTCCAATCTGGAGGAGTATGTCACCTGCAAGGCCCTCTATAGCTATAAGGCCGACAAGCCCGATGAGCTCTCCTTTCCCAAGCACGCGATAATCACGAATGTGCAGAGGAATAATTCCATGTGGTGGAAAGGCGATTACGGTGGCATGATACAACAGCATCTGCCGGCCAACTATGTCAAGGTAATCATTTGACTTACCAAACCAAGCAGCGTGCCCTAACTATTCTATACCCTGTACTTTTCTTACCCAAAGTACCCAAATGAACATATATTTAATTGAACTCTATGAGCTCTTTCATTTACATTTGATATGTTTCACTAATGTGAGCTCTCTTGTTGATTTCGTCAGGTCATTGATTCCGCAACTGAGGACTACAATTCGGTCAACGAGGAGGGCAACGATGGACGCACCGATTCGATAGAGATATACGGCGCAGTGGCGTCTCTCTTCGAATCGAACGAGCCCGGCATTATAATCAAGCTGCAAATTCAAACACCGACGATGCAGAACCCGTTCATCATCGGCTTTGACAATCAGGAGACGGCGTACGAGTGGATCAAGGCCATACAGGATGCCGCACTGATCGCCAGTCAGTTGGCCACGGAACGCCGCAAGAAGGAGCGTACGGCGCGCGTGGCCAAGGAGATGTCCGATTTGATCATCTATTTTCGCAGTGTGCCGTTCCGGGACCACTCCTGGATATTCCAGGAGATGTCCAGCTTTCCCGAAACGAAGGCCGAGAAGCAGTTCATACAGCAGAATATGCCGATCTTCCTGTCGTATCATCGCAATCAAATTAGTCGCGTCTATCCCAAGGGTCAGCGCCTGGACTCGTCCAATTTCAATCCGGTGCCCTTTTGGAACGTGGGCTCCCAAATGATTGCGCTAAACTATCAGACGGGCGACAAGGCCATGCAGCTGAATCAGGCCAAGTTTCGCAATAATGGCCAATGCGGCTACGTCCTGAAGCCGGCATTTATGAAGTCCGAAAGCTTTAACCCCAACAATCCACTGTCGGACGGGCTAAATGAGGTGAAGATTAGCGTGCGGATTATAGCGGCTCGTCATCTATTCCGCGGTGGCAAATCGAATAATCCGCAAATCGTTGTGGAAATCGTCGGAGCCAGCTTTGACAGCGGCATCAAATACCGCAGCAAGGTCAATGAGAACGGCTTCAATCCGATCTGGAACGAGTCCTTCGACTTCACCATTCACAATCCACAATTTGCGCTGCTGCGCTTCGAGGTCCAGGACGAGGATATGTTTGCCGAAACGCACTTCATAGCACAAGCCTGCTATCCTGTGAGCTGTGTGCGCCAGGGCTATCGCAGCGTCATCCTGCGCAACAAGTTCAGCGAGGAGCTGGAGTTGTCCTCCCTGCTGGTCAACATACAAATTTCAAGTCGGACCGCCACTTAAGTATTTTAAAACCATGCACAAATCGAAGATTGCAACACACACACACATATCAGCAGAGCACAAACAAACATTCATATCTACTGATGTATACACATACATACATACATATCCACTTACCTAACTATGTACATTCTAATTGCATACGTATGTACATCTAGCACAATTATCATTATTTCATTATTGACAGATTTCAACGATCTGAACTTCTGACTAAATCATTTTCGCATTCCACTTTGAAATGTGCGGCGTCGGAAATCGAGATATATATAATGTTCATATATAATATTCATGTCGTATGACCGTTTATCAAATCAGTGAACATAATGTGTGCATTTCAGGCCATAGATAACATGCCCTTGCAGACATCCAAATTTGATTAACAATTTCCAATAATAACTTGATCGATTGTTCCTGTATATGATTAGCAAATTGTTGGCAGCATTACAATTAAATAATTATTGTGTCAAAATACAGCGGATTAATACTAGAATATCGATCCCTTTATCGTTTTTGTGCGAAATTATCTTTTTGATGCATATTTGTTCACTATAGATAATACAGAATTAATTGTATCATTTTATCATTATCTTTTGCGCGAACATATCGTATGTGATAAAAAAGGTTTTTTTTGTTTTTTTTATAAATGTGCTTTTGCAGCAAAGATATTTGGAACGGAAGTTGCCAATCAAAACAATGAAAGTAGCAAAAAACGATCGATTTGAAATGGAAACTATTTAATATATTTGTCAGATTTTCATATATAAGTAAATATTTGTGATGAATGCATTACATATTGCATCACAAAATTAGAACACCTTCTGCAAGGGTATATAAAGGTGTGGACTATTTAAGCAAATGATTAATTCAAAAAATATAATCTATTTTCTAGTTGCAAATAGTTTTACTAATTGGCGTATAAACGTTGCTTTTGTATTCCGTATAATTTCATGCAAATGTGATTAGCTCAGAACAATGGAATTGTGTGGCGTTATCGACTTAATTGTGTACTATTGATTATGTGAATTTGTCAATCATACATATGCATTGAACTAAACAATTTTAGAACAAAATGAAACAACTTAATCTTGTACCCTTGTTTCAAAATCGTCAATTTCATAGAGTAAACGCGCTTGCAGCGAAAACGCAAATTCCATAATGAGATTTTAGCGCAGAGCATTTATTATTGTAGTTAGCTGCAAAGCAGATTAACAATTAACATATCGCATTCGCACTTTGCACATCATTGTACTAATTATTAGTTAGTCATTTTCGAAGCTATATACGCACACATAACCATAAACATGAATACTATAAGGTACTACTTCCGGCTTTGCACGGGGCAAATGCTTTTTTTTTTATTATAGCTTTCAGTCTCACATCCGATCGGGTTTTTTTCGGTTGAAAAGGCTGTAAGAAAAAGATCTTTCCACCTTGCACACAATATGTCCGTCGGTAAGTCAGGCGAAACTGATTAATTTATATAGAAATGTATATATATACAAAATGTGTGTGTTGATCCATCAGTTTTACAACCATTAACGTAGAGTACTTTTTCCAAGGCAACTAAAAAACGTATTGATTAAATGCTTAAGTTTTAAAACAAGTTGCAAGCCGATCGGACAAAATATAAATATTCACAAATAGTAGTTCCGCGTCCCAAATGCATTTTCATTTCTAACTTTTAATGTAAATTGTTTGGATGAAAAACAAAACGTTGCCTAATGTAATGTAGATGTAATTTTTTTTGAAAAACAAATCCAAATGTTAACTAACGTGAAATATATATATATATATATATGCTTACATATTTATTTATATAAAAAATTAGAAATTGTATTTTAATAATGTTATAAATGTTTCATCCACATGTGTACAAATACATAAGTTATACTGTTTAATTTTATTCATCAATGCCAAATAAAGTTTATGCAGTATAAGTGATATCCAATTTATTTTCGACTTTTTATTTGCAGGGTGAAACAAAATTGCAACTTGATGCATTTTCGCTCACTGTACACAATTATGGAATTTCCCATATACATATGTATATATATATATATAGATACATCATTGTATCTACAACTCTAGAGCAATTGTAACTCAAGCCAAAAAAAAAAAAGAAGGTGTTGTTTCTATGTTGGATAAAAGTCATGAATTGTTATTTTATTATGTGATTTTTTTTTGTTGGTTTTGTTTTATATTGGACAATTGGTGAATGTGTGAAATACGTAGAAAGTGTTTTATCTAAAATTCGCGTCTATGATATTTGTCTGGATCAAAGTATGATGTAACAACAACGCGATCGCTGAACTTTCGACCAGTCAATGCCTGTTGAGCCTTTTGGCAATCGAGCACCGAGTTAAATTCAACAAACACTTTGCCGCACCCAGGAACTTCGACGCCCTCAATTGGACGCGGTATTTCAACGCTACGCACGACGCCATATTTCGTGCACTCCTCCTTAATGTCCTCCAATATATCCTCGTATTCCTCCTCGTCGCGCAGCTCATCGGGCGTTACCATGTTCAGCAGGCACAGGACCTCAGTGGGCGGACCGGATGTCACCACGGTCGACAGGCCCGGCACTTGCAGCATCACCGACTGGCTGGTATTAGCAGCATTCTGAGCATTTTTGGCACCCACACTGGCACGCTGAACGATCAGTTTCTTGTCACCCAACTGCATGCCATTCAATCCAGCAATTGACTAGAAAGCAACATGAAATACAAACATCAAATCAAATGGAATGCGCGAAAAACACTGGACTCTTTGAACTTACCTGATCAGTAATGCTAAGATCAACGTATTCGCAAAAAGCATATCCTTTACTCAAGCCAGTTGCAGCGTCCTTAACGAGGTTAAAGGCTCGTAGCTTACCAAACGACAGCAACAATTCTTTCACCTGTAATACACAAAGTCTGTTAAATATGCCATAACTTCTTAAAGGTTTAAATAGATGGTTTCCGAAGTGAATACTGTATATATGATGTATGATATATCTGCTGAAGTGACTTTTCTACAAAAGTGCAAAAAAGCAACAAGTGTATTTGGCATTATTTCATCAAAATAATCATACAGATTGTATCAAGCACAAAGAATTCTTTTAAAGTTACTATTAGGTAGATGTTAGCTCATATTACAAAAATATTTGGTTTCTCAACGACTTTTGAATGTATTTTAGAGCATATATTCGAAAAACTTGCGTCATTTACAGGCAATCAAATTGCAAATATCTTCAAGCTGTGTAATGAATGATTATTCAAAAATATTACAAGTTTCGACGTTTCAGTTCGATCGTAGCAGGTATTGAAAAATTCGTCAGAGTAGACATTTTCGACATGTTTAGTTGAGTTGTGTCAGATTTGTGTGGCTTCTTGGCTTACCTGCTCGTCATTTAAATAGTTGGGCAGACCTCCTATGAATATTTTGTGTGGCGAATCGGGCACCACCGTTGAGATAACACCACTGGACACTGTGGAATAGAGCGTGAGCAACTGCAATTGAATGTGATTGATTGCGTTGGGCAACTTACCAACAGCGGGCTTCACTGCCGGCGTATCCGTGATGCCGGGCATCGGCTGGTAATCGTGTGGGCGTCTTATCTTGAGGTCTTGTCCTTTCAAATTGATGCCGTCGAAGGCCATGGCCTGGGTAGTCTCGTCGATGGACCTGAACTCGAGGAAAGCGAAATTCTTGTCCAAATTAATTTGACATGCCAGCACGGGACTGCCGGCGGCTTGTGCTAAACCAACTAAATGCATTTGTTGATTGAAAAACTCCATCATTTCCTCCTCGGTGACACCGAACGGAATGTTGCCCACATACAAGCGGCGCGCCTGACGCGTTATGGTTGAGCCCACCACGGGCACGGCCGTCTGCGGCGTATCTGGGACGACGCTGGCCGGAATTTGGCCCGACGCCTGCATCGCTTTGTACTGCATGGGTGTGATGTGCTCAAATCCGGGCGGTGGCACATCCCAATACAATGATGGCTTGCGGCGCGAATTGCGATGGCGACGATCCCTAGACCGGTCACGATGCCGGTCACGGGAACGGGAGCGATGGCGGCGCCTGTCGCGGTCTCGGTCACGATCTGTACAAACAGATCAGCAAATTATGCATTTCCATATATGGATGTATGTATGTATGTTAATCGTTATGCACTACGTCTGTAGTATATACATATGTATGTATGTATCTATGTATCAATGTTTATGTCTATTACAATGAATTACTTAATATGAAAAGACATTGATGTGTAGCTGTATCTGAACAAAGTACATTTTAAACATATTTTTTGTTTGTTATTTTTTTTATTGTACGTTCTTATTTATGAAAAGTAACTAATCATATATTTGTCTACATTAGCAATTATTCTCTAGCTGATTTTGAGATGGAAAAACCGTATAGACTTTGTGTAAATGTTTGTTTTGAGACCATTGTTGAGGTGAACGTATAATTCTTGAAGGTACTGTACATGTACCTGCAAATGTTTATGCACGCAAAAAGCAGTATATGCGGGCATTTCCAGCAGCAACTTCAATTCTGCATTTGCATGTACATATGTTTGCTCATATATGCATTTTATGTACATTCATACGTGCATAAACATAAGCATATGCATATTTAAATAGTGTAGTGTTGTATACTCAAGGGGGTTTGCATACGTATGTATATATACGTATACATATGCATATATACACACATAGACACACGTATGTGTGTAGCAAAAACTGCCCTATCGCCATCCTCAATGTGGTTATTTTGGTGGGAAAAAAAAGTATGCAATATGTCACATTAGCTACATCCGTACATTCACATGCATAGATGCATTTTTTCGCAGTGTAAACTGTAATAGCAACCCAAGGCAAGCAACTGAAAACTCAACAAAAATATATGTAGATATGTACATCAATTTGTACATAAAGATATGTACATCAATTTATACATATGTAACTCACAATATGTCTGCCGGTGTGTTCGTAAAAACGATAAATTCATAAATGGTTTTATAACTTTCAAACAAACAAAGTCGACGATGTTTTACTAAGCACACATGCGAAGTCTAAATTTGCAAGCATTAATACATTCGCCTGTTCTATTTATGTAAACTTCTGTACATACATACGTACATACATACATGTGTAAATTAGCCGATGCCCGAACTTATGTACATTTATAGATATGACACTGCATTAAGATGTAGGTAACTTACCATCATATCCCATTGTGATATTTATCCAATCTTTTTACACGAAAAATTTTTTAACTTTAAAACAAAAGCCAATGAAATATGTATCCCTTTAAAATGCGAATGTGTATGTCAATAAATATCTGCGAAACGATATAAAACAGAACACGTGAAAAACCATGAAAATGTGAATTGAAACACAAACACTCAACACGGTTGCATTTAATACGTACCCTGCTATCCGAGTAAAATCGAAATACCGATTACACTTTTGGTGGCGATGTATGGTCTATCGAAACATATCGAAATACTCAATTCACCCAAATATTATTGTTTTGTATTATGCGGTTAATTAATGCCAGTTTTATTGTGAATAATGAGCATAAAGATATTTTTACCTACTGAATACTTTTATTTAAAACAATCCTGTAATCTATACGGACAGCTACACATCAGCGAGGACAATGTTGTGGTCTATTATGTGGTGGAAGTTGACAGCTATAAACCGGACTCCGACTCCAATCAAATGCGTTTCCTAGGATCGATCCTGTGCAGTAATTCCTATGGGGACGCAAGCTTTTGCCGATCACAGGACATGATCTTATGCTTCACCTACACCAATGACGCGCCAAACATCTCGCTTATGTTTACTGGAATCACGCCCGAGAGTCTGAAGCCCATAAAAATAATACTTTATGATAAGCAAATAGTACGCAATCTGGTTGTCAAAGGACGGAACACACTTAAACACTGGACAAGAGAAGATCACGATGAGTGCGATTTCTATATGCTGGCCCAGTTGGTGCAGCCTAAGCTGGATACGTCCCGCCGCTCAGCTGGTTTGTGGTTCTATGGCAGTCGACCATTATGTTTGCTGGCAAATATTCCGATGCAGTTGTTCAAACATGTTGTTGGTAATGCATTCGTTTATCGGATTATAAACCACACTGTCATATATAAGCATTATAAGGAATGGCAAGCGATATACGCAGAAGGGTAAGGTTTAAGTTACACAGTTTTCGATCTATAATTATTGAATTTTATAATTGGTCTCATTGTTCTAGGTGTGGTAATATTATAATAGATCGAGCATTGGGCTTTATATTGATGCTTGTATTGTTTACGCTAGTATCTCATCCCGGTGACTTCCTCATTCAAGTATCGCACGTAAGATCCCTGCTTACAATAAACACATGCTGAAAATAATACAACATTATTACAGATTATCATAAACCAACTATACAGCCTTCTGAAAGTCCTGGAAGGCAGTCCTATTGGTCTGAAGCTAAATATACATCTGAATAATTTCTTCCTTGATTGCTTCAAATATCATATTGAATTGTGGTCCACCTTTTTGGGTATGCAATAAACCTTTAACATGATATATTCTTGAAATCATTCAGCTTGTATTTCTTTTCAGATTTAATTGATCCAATTGTTCGACAGGTTTTTCTGGCCATTGGCGCATTTGGCTGCTTAGGATTCACTTATCAAATAGCACTGCTCGCTGACTTAATATCAATTGTTGGCTTGCATGCTCATTGTTTCTACGTTTACACCAAAGTGTAAGAGCAAACAATATTTTCGATAATAACCCATTTAAATGTGTACCAATTGCTTTCAGGTTGAACAACGTGGAAGTCAAAGGGCTTACAGTATTATGGCAAGTGGTGCGAGGCAATCGGTATAATATCCTAAGAAGTAAGGCAATATGAACACTATAAAGTGTATTTTAACTATCACCATCAATTAATGTATAACTTCTTAATGTTTCAGATCGAATCGAAGCTCATAACTATATGAATAGACAACTTTACCTTGCAACAATCTTCTTTTCTGCAATATTATTCCTGTTTCCAACCACTCTTGTTTACTATGTAGTATTTGCAACCGTAAGTTGGCATATTAATATCGCACTATAGTTTTTTGTATTATCACAAAACATGTATTATTACAGCTGAAGGCGCTAACTTCAGCTACATTGGAAATCCTAGATTTTTTCCGTCGCAAGCTTTTAAATTTTCCATTAGAAAAGTTTTTAAGATACTTTAAAAAAGGATTTTACGAAATTGGTAAGCAGTCAAAGTATTAATTTTGTGCTCTTGTTAATGTACATTTTTTTCTTTTTCCAATAAAGATTGCCTGAGAGTTTTGGACATCCCACTGCAAAAACAATTATTTTTAACACATCAAAATGCTAAAATATTAATATTTGTCTATAAGCTACAAGTTTAAACTGATTAAAAATATCGCCAGCTATTTTGCATTTGTTTTTTATTGGTTTATATATATATATATATATATACTTCATACCGGTTGATCAGAATCTTAAAAATATCAAGATCAATTAATATGGCGCATGGGTGTAGCGACATCGATGACATTGTCGATATTTTCATATATTAGCCAACACTGATGTTTTTTTGCGAAAGATAAATATCTTGGTAACTAAGCTGGGAAAAAAGGGAAGAATATTTCTCTTCTTCCAGGCAAAGCAAAGGATAATTTCAAAATTGGCGAGTTTGGGGATGGAATTTTTCCATCTGTGTATATTTTTTAAAGCACCAGCTACCCCTTTACAAGTTTAGTCCCTGTTTCATATTCAATCGTTCCATAAAAATATTAATTTATAAATTTATTTATTGATACTGATTATCTTTAGTATTTAAACTATTATAGTGAATACTGCTAGCTGTTTTTCTCATATTTTATTTTCCAACATGTATATCTGTTTTACCAATTTACATTACATTGTTATTAATTCAATTCCGTCTGGTGCTTTAATCTAACATAATAAATTCCAGACAACATTTACTTATTTTAAATCTTTCATGATGCCATAAATTTTCTTTTGTACAAAAATGAACATTTTTATTTATTTAGTTTAAAAACTTTTTTCACTATCGATATCGCTTTGTCATACATATGAATATCGATAGCTCGACACGAAATCAGCATCACTGACAGATAGAGAACTGTTTCGTTTTTACAATCATTCCCATTTCATTACGCTTTAGTTACTGAACGGAGCAGGACTGTTGTGTAATTGAAGTAAATATTATTATTTTCCATCAATATTGTAATGGAAAATTCGGTGAAAATGGATAATTCTGGCAATTCAACACCGTTGCCGCAGCGGCAACAGAGACCCAATAATCTTCCAAATAAGAATATCGGCAAACATGGTCCGCAAAAGCAAAACGAAGGTGGCGCGGATGGCGGCCCCGCTGAGAAAAGACAACGTTTTGGTCCGAACAATCAGAATGGCGGAGGCGGTGGTGTCGGCGGCGGCCAGAATCAAAATCAAAATAAAAATTTTGCAAACAAGGGTGGATTTGGTGGCGGCGGAGGTGGAGGTGTAAATCGCAACCGCAATCGTGGCGGCAACCAAAATAGGTCGAATTTTCCAAACCAGAATCCAAACGTAAGTACATAAATACATATGCACTCATTTAGATAAAATGAACTTAGATACATGTTAGAAACATGAAAATTTGAATTGCATTGATTCCATTTATTACTGCCGGCGGCAATTTGATAATTCTATTCCGTATACATACCTGTCTGCAGGGTTGTCTTTTTGTGTATGTATGTAGCAAAAAAAATATGTTCGGACCAACAAGTCGCTTGTATGTCTGTGCATGTGTACATATGTATGTGCGTGTGTACGCTTGAAAATAGCTAGACTGTACAATTGCAATGGCGGCCAAAAACTATGATGTTGCTGTGTGATTAGAAATTTCATGAAAAGCGTGGCAGAAAGCATTGTCAACCATAAACAACAAAAATTCTATTGAACGCTTATGGCAAGCAAAAAGCTGCATGCATACATATGTATGTATGCGTGTGTGTATTTGTAATTTCCTTTCAGTTGTGATTCTCTTTTGTGCAATATTTATCGAGATGTGTACGTACGTAAAAACATATGTGCATGTATATGTGTAAACGTACTTTTGGGTCGCGTAAATGGGCGAACATGCTTGAAAATTAAATTTTAAGAGCTGTGTGTATTTGATATATTCTTATTTCTTTTTTGTTTTGTGTATTTCGTTGTTGTGTTCAGTGTTTGCAAATTCATGTATACAAACTAGTGTACACATGTGCATACGCGCGAGTGCGTCGGACAGTATTTTCATGTTGTACTACTATTCATCTCATTCGCACCAATGGCTTTTAGTTAAAGCAGCTTGTGTCGTTGTAATTGCTTCAAGCTATATTTTACATGTATATTTGTGTGTGTGCTTTACACCGGCGATTGGTCCATATTGAGAAAATCGGCAATTAACCATTGTTGATTTGAAGAGTGGGCATCACAATGTGCATATGTATATACATACATACATATGCATGTAGACAGCTTGGTTTCTAGCGAACATTTATTTATCTAGTTGACTAAAGATGCACCCAACAAACATGCATACAAATGTATGTATGTATGTATGCATCGAGGCAAAGATACATTAAAAGTGGTATACAGAGAAACATCTAGCGGATATTTGGTTTATGGGGGTTGTTTGCTTCAATGTGAAAAGTTAAATCATTTTATTAATTCTTTCAGCAACTTCGGCCATATAAACTGAATTTTTGGTTAGGTTCTTGAAGCACTTATTAATAATAATATATGAGCCTAATGTTGAAAAATACAATGATATGCAATACTAATGTTTTTGCTCACTGCCAGTACCACAACTTTGTTCAATATATGTATAAATGAGGCGTTTACGCATTTTGTTCTAATCATCATCAGAGTGATGTTACCAACTTGTGTGCATGTATGGCAATGCTTCAGCGATAAAGTTGGCAACGCGAGTAGAAGTCTAACTGTGACTAATCATAAAAGCATTCGTCAAATATTTGTCATATTTTCTGTTCCGATATAAATTCAAAAATGTAGATTTAACAGTTATTGTTGTCAGCTGTTCTTTCTTTACAAAATATTGATCTTTGGTGTTTAGTTGTTGTTTTATTTGTTAAACGAAAAAAAAATAAGACGATGAACAGCTAATTTAACGAGCCCTATAAATAAATAACAGTATATTATGCATTTTGACCTTGTTTGTTTCGCAAAACTGAATTTGTTGAAATTGCTTGGTCGATACGATAAATGCGATTTATTTGACTGTCCTGTCCTTACTATAGACTATATACTAATCTATAGACTTACTCTACCAAACCAATTGTGCATTGATTTCATGCACTTGGCACTTTTAGTTTGTATATAATTACGAACAGTCTCAAAGCAACTCGAACTGTTTATTAATAGGCTATAAGTCATTAGAGCAATCTTCATTGTAAACAAATGGTTTTTTACTCAGTAGGAGCCAAAAAATGTTTAAAGAAAGAAATAATTAAATTAAGACTGCAATGTCAACTGAATTCTATGGGTTTGGGCTATATTTATGTTGTATGTGAATAAATATTATATGCTTTTTGTAGATGAATATCTGAATGCTTCATTCACATTGAAGCAGACTGAAAAACATTAACATTGAAAACTGGTGTTGTCTGAAAGGACATCGAGACTATTTATTTATATGTATATCGCACTATTTTAACTGAATTTTAACTGAACTGAAGCAAAAACAAGCTTAATTATGTATAACTTACGCTTTTCAACTTCAAAGGGGCTAATTAGAGCATTATTTTCCTTCTTTTTTTTGTATTTTAAATGAATTTGTAGTACTTTGAAGTACACATAAAAAATGTGGATTAAATTGGGCATAATTAAAATAATTATTGGGG
Organism: Drosophila flavopinicola; assembly: GCA_035042425.1. Classification (NCBI taxonomy): domain Eukaryota; kingdom Metazoa; phylum Arthropoda; class Insecta; order Diptera; family Drosophilidae; genus Drosophila; species Drosophila flavopinicola. The sequence goes on along the minus strand of JAWNLL010000437.1, from coordinate 180,973 downwards.
GCAATCGAATATCACTTAAAGGACACTATCAGATTGATGGATCTGGCAAACTTTTCGAATCGAATTTTGTACGGGAATCGTTGAAATGTTGAACATAAATTAATCAAATTAAAAAGTTACAACTAACCTAATTTTTTGGTTCACTTTTTACCCCTTAGCTAGCACTTTTTTGCACGTCCAAAGTTTTGCAACGTTGCTAATCCTAATCATAGTTATAATATTTAAAGTTTTTTTTAACTATTGGGTGCAAGTTTGCTGGTTGGGCTAAAAGGAGACTCTAAAGTGTGTATGTATGCTGTTTCACATGCATGCATACGGTGGTGGTCATATATTTAGGGACAAATACGAAATGAACAAATTGAAATGTGCCACTTTTAGCAATTTGTTATGGAAGCTGTGATTGATCGACACATCTTCAGTTGTCTTTAATTTCGTTGGGGCCCCATCTATAAGTATTTGATCTCTCTCCCTCTCTCTCTTTATCTCTCTCTCTCTCTCTCTCTCTCTGTACTGCTGATTGCTTTGCAAATCGGATATGCTATATGCGCGTAATTGTGAAAAGTATATTTGAACTTGCAACTCGAAAAATGTATAAATATAAATATTAAAAACCTCAATTTTATTTTGTCTGACAAATGTTTTGCAGCAGAAGCATTTGCATACATGATTAATGTACGCTTCATAATATAGGAGTGTCGCTAATTATATGGCCAGCACTGTGCATACAGACTATAGCCAGCAGCAACCGAGTGTTTAAATGAATCTTTATTCAAATCGGATTGATATTGATTTGATGCGAACTGTAGTTAAGCATATATTTTGCGTAGTGTAAAATCACATATATTTCTCTTCCTTATATATACTCAAAAATAAATATATATAATACACACAAATATAGCAAAAGTCCACAACAGAAGCGCCGGCAGCGGACGGAGGAAATGTCAGTGACAAAGCGATTGAAGTTGTCGGCATCAATGCAAATCAATCAAATGTAAATCAAGCTGCTCCAACTCAAGCACAGCTGCAAGCGCAGGCTCAGGCCCAGGCTCAAGCGCAGGCTCAAGCTCAGGCTCAAGCCCAAGCTCAAGCCCAAGCTCAGGCTCAGGCACAGGTACAGGCTCAAGCTCATGCTCACGCTCAAAATCAAGCATTTAGAGCTCGCGGAGGCGGTGGTGGCGGTGGCGGACATGGCGGTGGCGGCGGCGGCGGCGGTCTCGGTGGCGGACACGGTGGACTAGGTGGCGGCGGACAAGGCGGCAACAATCGCGATAGGCATCGCGGATCGCGTGGCGGCGGCTTGAATTCTGGCGGCGGTGGCGGTGGTGGCGGCGGCGGCGGCGGCAACAACACCCAGCGCAGCGACGATTTCTTTATAGCCCAACGGCTGCGCAGCATTAGCGGCCCCACCCACGAGCTGCCGCCCATTGAGGTGGCGCAGGAGACAAAGTTCTCTGGCCGCAATCGCCTGTACGTTGGCAATCTGACCAACGACATTAGCGACGACGAGTTGCGCGAAATGTTCAAGCCGTACGGCGAAATAGGCGAGATATTCTCAAATCTTGAGAAGAACTTCACATTCCTCAAGGTCGACTATCACATCAATGCCGAGAAGGCCAAGCGCGCCCTGGACGGTTCGCTGCGCAAGGGTCGCCAGCTGCGCGTCCGCTTTGCCCCCAATGCGACCATATTGCGCGTCAGCAATCTGACGCCGTTCGTTTCCAATGAGCTGCTGTACAAGTCGTTTGAGATATTCGGTCCCATTGAGCGTGCCAGCATCACGGTCGACGATCGTGGCAAGCATCTGGGCGAGGGCACCGTTGAGTTTGCCAAGAAATCGTCGGCCAGCTCCTGCCTGCGCCTGTGCAATGAGAAGTGCTTGTTTCTAACGGCCTCGCTGCGTCCATGCCTGGTGGAGCCAATGGATGTCAACGATGATAACGACGGACTGCCCGAGAAGGCGCTCAATAAGAAGCTGCAAGAGTTCAATCACGAGCGCAGCGTCGGGCCGCGTTTCGCCGATCTCAATTCGTTTGAGCACGAGTATGGCTCCCGGTGGAAACAGTTGCACGATCTGTTCAAGAGCAAGCAAGATGCGCTCAAGCGTGAGCTCAAAATGGAAGAGGAGAAGCTCGATGCTCAGATGGAGTATGCTCGCTATGAGCAAGAAACAGAGCTTTTGCGCCAAGGTCAGTATATAACAGTAACCGTATAACAACAGTAACAACAGCAGCTTCTATTATCGAGTACTAAAAATCCAAAAATTTGTATCTATGTACTATTATCCTATCTTCTGGCTAGCCGAAGTCGCTCAATCAAGGTGCGTTGCCTAAACCACCCACCCACACAGTCAATGGTGTTTAACAATACAATTCAGTCGGACATGACCGACCAGCGCCATACTCTGTTCCCAGCGTAATCGGTGTAATGTAATAAGTGGAAAAAAAACAAGTGGGGCAGGATTATCTTCGGCGTGCCGAAGATTTTATACTCTTTTCGAACCTATAGGCAATTTTCACTCTGCCAACTGCACCACTGAAATTTCATAAACTGTACAAAATCGTTTTGTCGCGTAACATTTTTTTTTTTGTTCTAAGAATATTTAATTCATTGCCAGTTGTATAGCAGCTATAAGATATAGTGATCCGATCCGGCCGGCTCCAACCAATGTGATGTCTCTTTGAATAATAAATATCAGTGCAAGGTTTCATCGCGATAGATTAAAAAACATGGGATATATGGCCAAAACCGACTTCGAGTTATATGGCAGCTATAAGATATAGTGGTCCGATCCGGCCGGCTCCGACCAATGTGCTGTCCCCTGGAATAATAAGTGTCTGTGCAAAGTTTTATGGCGATAGCTCAAAAACTGAGGGACTAGTTTGCATACATACAGACAGACAGACAGACGGACATGGCTAGATCAATTTGTATTGTCATTCTAAGCATACTGGCAGTAACTTTTGGGGGTCTCCGACGCATCCTTCTATGCGTTACAAACTTCAGGACAAACTTAATATACTATTTTCTTCGAAAAGAGTATAAACAGCTGGGGGGAAAATCGCCTTTTGCGATTATATTATTTATACAGAATATATTTCAAGGCCTAGCAAAATATCCTTAACTTTGGCAACAAATAGCCTCTACTTACACCTGTGTCGACGGCCATTCAGTTTTTGCTCTTGGATGTGCATCACACTTAAGCTATAGCTTAACAATTTGTATGGGGGCAATGGTAACTCCACATTTGACCGGAGACTAGCACCAAGTTGTTCCCTTTTTATGAAGTCTGCCGGGAGAACACAAATGCATTCATTATTGTCTGGTTGCAAATGCGCTTTCTTTATTTGTTTATATATGTATATATGTATAGTAAGTTTTTTTCTTCATAAATAAATTTTTTTTTTTTTTTGGGCTTGTATTCAGTAATCGCAATTACTTGCACTGCTTTCTGGCAGCCTGCAAAAGTACGCATACATTTTGGAGCGTTTCTTTGGCAAACTTTGATCGCCTTTTTTCACTCACGTAAATGAATGGAATATTAGTATTAGTAAATTCGAAGTTCTAATTAGTCCAGTCAGTGGCGACAACTTTTTTTTTTAACTGTCGTCACATCATTGATCTTCAGATATGGGATGGAGTTAATCTTCTTATATTGCACATCTCGTACCGCTCGAGAACAAATACTCACTGCTATTTTAGTTAACACAGAAGATACTTGAGAAGAATTTCAAAATGCAACATCTAAATAATAAAGAAGAGACCCTATATTCAAATCGATGAATATTTTTGACTCACTTGATCAATTTGCAAAACTTGGCTTTGTACTACATGCATTTTTTTTGTAACCTCTTAAACTTGGAAAACAAACGCTTGTAGGAGTATTGAAAATGATCGATAAATGATTACCTGTTAGCCTTTATTTCAGCTGTCTATCGAATGCTTTTCGTGAACATTACGAAATATTTATTTCGAATGGATTAAAAACGCAACAATATTGCGATCGTCCGATGCAATCGATATTGAAACCTATAATCGATAACTGCGTGTAATTTCAATCGATATAGCTTAGCACTGCTTATATGAACAAATACCTGTTACCCTAACCTATAACAAGAGTAAAAGAAACGATCTTGCAATCATTATTTTTACTCACGTTTAACAATGTCGCTTTTGATGTCATATGTGTAAATATATGAAAATTGATTATATTTGAAGGGCTTATCGAACAAAACTCGTACGCACTTGTGCAGTTTATTAGCATATTTTTGTGGGTGGGCATAAAGTAGATTCTAGCATTTGTTGTTGCCTATGTTTAGGCTATTGGGCTTATAAATTTGGGATAAACGTATAGGCTACTGCCTGTCCTGTTCCTGTCTTGGTTTACTGTGCGAGTATTGCGTACATATAATATATATATAGTATATATATATATTTTAGGCAATGTTTGTGTTTGGGCATATTTGCAATCGGCGAAATCTTTTATAATTTATACATTTTGTGGCGCATATGATAATCATATCATATCATATGACCTAGATATCATAGATTGCCTGGTCTTATTTCTCCAAGGACATTCCGCCTTGATATATTAACACTTTATGTAAATATAATATACACAATTTATTGGGCTGCGGCTCCTGGTCACTGCTGGTCTCGACAACCTTAGCATTGCGCTAGCATTTAATAATCGACTTACGCCCTTTTAGAATTAAGAAAACGCGAATCTGACAATGAGCGCAAGAAAATGGAATGGGAGATGCGCGAGAAGCAGGCCGAGGATATGCGCAAGCGCGAGGAGGAGACCATGCATCGCCACCAGACCGAAATGCAGAGTCGCATGGTGCGCCAGGAGGAGGATATGCGTCGTCGCCAGCAGGAGAACACACTGTTCATGCAGGCCCAGCAGCTGAACTCGCTGCTTGATCAGCAGGAGGGCTTCAGCGGTGGTGCCAACAACGGCGGCGGCGGCGGCGGCGGTGGTGGCAACAACGGTGGTGGCAACAACGGCGGCGGTGGAGGCAATGGCGGTGGCGGTGGCGGCGGCAATTCCAACTTTGATAATTTCGGAGGCAATAGCAACTCGCCCTTTGAAGTATTCCGAGGTAAATGTTCGACTTGAGCCCATCCAGTGCCATAATATTTACATTTACACATTTATCATTGATAACAACAGGTAACAACAACTCGTCCATGGCTGGCAACAATGCCGGACCCGGTCCGAACAACCAGCAGCAGCAGCAGGTATGTACGCGTACAGGACGTCTAATCTAAGCAATTTGAACCGGATACGGGTATATCGATATACCATTATCATACTACATTGTCTCGCCTCCCATGGTTATATCATTTCAATAACTATTCTCATTCATATAGCTGCGGGGTTGGGCAATAACCCTATGTACATTTGCTTTTCTTATGGCTGGGTCAACGTAATCATTTGAAAAAGCGTGCGCTGCGCATTCTACAAAATATATCTATAAATCTATCAACTTGTTAGGCTCACAACGTGTCTTAAGCTGTGGGTTGATTTTATGATTTTGTTTCCCCAATGGTTTCTCCTAAATCTGTGACAACATCTATATTTTATTTTTCCAAATGTATCAACACAAACGTGACTCGCCAGAGTCGTTTGCTTTGTATCTTTTCTAATGGTTTCAAGTTTGACAACATAATCATTGAAATACACTTAGTAATGCTGAAAAGGGCTGCGATGGGGACAGTTTAATCAAATAGGCTTTGTCATCATTTGTGTGGGTGGAAAAAACTATATAATATGTATCTGGGAGAACGTGGCATGTGCTTGCAATGGAAATGGAGGGGGGGCTTATCCTTTGATGTTCCTATTTATAATTGTGTATTATTAATTTTGTTTTTGAAATTGGGTTCTACTCAGTGCAAAAACAGTAACACAACCTCAATTGAACAATTGTACTTTCCTTGCTCGAATAGGACTCCTTCGCTGCTTTTGAATTTGGGGTTAACAATATGAACCAAGGCGGCAATCAACGCGGAAATAATGGCGGCAATAATGTTCCATGGGGACGTCGTCGTTTTTAGACAGCCAATTGTGAATGCATGGATCAGCATTTGATGGACACTGCGTCAATCGGCAGTTGCATTCACTTACGCCGGACAATTGACAATTCGCAATTGTGTGAATATAAACAAAACAAACAAACAAGAAAAATAACAAAACAAAAACCATTTATTGAAAATACTTAATATTACCAACTATAATCAATCGATAAACGCAATCTTCTGATATGATTTGATTTAATAATCTTTCAAATACTATGTCACATCGTCAACACACTTTCTGACTAAGAATCTAAGATGAAAGCAAAACCAAATGCAAGATCGCTCGAGTGGAGAACAAGGATATACAAGCCATGTATATCCAGGCAGCAAGTGAAATTAAATGCCCACCACATATCTACAATTTTAAAATGGATAAACGGATAATTTTAGATGCTTGTATATGTATGAAAAAAAAACAAAAAACACACTTCTTAATTATGTTGATTTTTTTTTTTTTTGTTTTAAATCTTTCCTAAATTTAATCATGTCTTGATCAATTTTCTCAAATATAAGTATATGCGATATATGTATATTATATGAGTGTATATGAATATATATATATATATATGTATATGTATACATAGATTAACTTGTCGTCTTGTCTTCTCGAATGTTATGTACAGTTGTGTTTTTGCGCAACAGCATCAACTAGTTATGGTGAGTATGGATCGGGAGTCGAAGGGCTACTTCTGGGTGGTGGGTGCTACATATATGTATGTATGTCGGAGGGCGGGGAGTGCATTATGTACGTATGTATATGCCGGATCTATCGATCTTTGAGATAACATTGGTATTGCTGATGCTATAAGCTTTATCACAGATTTGACGCATTTTGTTAAGCTGGTCCATTTCTGAATGTTAACTAAGCTCTAACGATGTGGACTATGAAATATAGTCTCAAGATATGATATTGACTTGATGATTTTGAACAAATTGTTAAATGTGATGGGCATATGTTAGATAAACATGTCTTCTCTTTAAAATTCCTATGTACAAATACAAAAACACTAAGCAGCAGTAATTCTGCCGTCTTTAGTTGTTTTCTGTTCTAAGTCTTAAAATAATAATAATGTTTTTGACGAATGTCGTTAACCTCTATCGTAAGAGAAATGAACGAGATAATTAAAAAACTATTTTTTTTTTTTTGCTTTATGTATTTAAAAAGTTTTTTCTATTACCCATTAAATGGGTACAAAGAAAATTGAGAAAAAATACTATATTTCTGCTTTTTGGAAGATATTTTTGGTATATATACATATTATATCATCTTTGTATTCTAAATTCGATGATTGATTGAATACTAAATGCTGTTTATTTGTAAATTTTGGGTAATGCGGTGCAGAGGAAAGCAGCTAAGCTTTTTTGGACAACTTCTTTATAAACGTGATTATTATGGGGAGTTAGGATGTCATAAAATAAATATGGGAATATCTTTTGGGCCAAATACGAATCGACTGCAACAAAATGACTTTCATTTCGGGGAACTTGCTCTGCCTACAATGATGTGCACGAAACAAAAGAGCGTTACAACAGCACCCCCCCTCTAATGGGGTATACGTATACATATATCTGCAGCACACATTAAAAATGTAACTTGGAGCCAAAGAACTGGCTGGTTAGCAAAAGGTATGTACGTAACACTTGGACTGGTGGAATATTCAGAGTGTGTGTGTGTGTGTGTGTGTGCACAACAGAAACTGTTGTGGATGATTGGGATGTGCTTATGTTTACTTGCTATGCCCCTGCAGAGCCCCCACCTTGAATGCCCCCCACCCCAAAGTGTTTTGAAATACTTCCTTTGTCTGCGAACTAAACTCTGTCAGTCGTCGAGTGGTTTTAATAAAGCCCACAGTCATGACAACTTATGCGCATTCTTTTACTGTCGATTTGAGTATGAGAAGTATTAAAATACTTCAGTCATATGTGTGTATATATAACTTATTAAATTGTACGAATGTTTTGTCTGTTACTATTAAAATAAAATATATAAAAAAAAATGATAGGGTATTTATTTAGCGTATATACATATAAAGGGTGATATTTGAATGCATAAGACTAAAACTTGATATTTCGAGAGTGACTTTTGGGCTAATTTAAAGGTATTCATACTTATATAAATATATTTCTGTTCAAACTATCTTCTGTTATTGAAGCTGGTATTATCTTTAGAAATATATAATACTCTCTCTCTCCATTTGCACATATCGTATTGACATTTGGGCTGTGACCTAAAACATATTAATAACTTCTAATCAAACAAACTCAACAGATTTATTTTAAAGAACCAACCTTCAACTTATTAGGTAAACAATGTTACATTTGTTTTTGCATTTTTAATATTTGCTATTCTAAATTTCAATATTTATACTCTTTTCGAAGAAAATAGTATATAAAATGTATGCTGAAGTGTGTTATGCATAGAAGGAAGCGTCGTAGACGCACAAAAGTTAACGCCATGCTTAGAATTTACTTAGAAGGCAATTTTTTCTGGCCATATCCGTCCGTCTGTCTGTATGTATGCAAACTAGACCCTCAGTTTTTGAGCTATCGCGATGAAACTTTGCACAGAGACTTAATATTCAAAGGGGTAGCACATTGGTCGAAACCGGTCGGATCGGACCACTATATCTTATAGCTGTCATACAACTGGATGTTGGTTTTTGGGCATATATCCGATCTTTTCAAAGCTATCGCCTTCAATTTCATTGCACACTTGAACATCCTCATAACTCGTCAATGTTTAAAATTTCAAATCATTTGAGTTATAAATAGCAAAGATATACGTCACTAAATATTTTGAAAAAATATATATTTTAATTTTTTTGAATTTAATATTTCAGAAGAGAATTCCATTTACCAATTCTCAGAACATAAACAAAATAAAGATTCAAAAAGAGTATAAACTCTTCGGTACGCCGAAGATAATCCATCCCCACTTGTTTTCCCTAAAAAGACTCTAAAAAACTTACCTTAACAATTTGCAATACCATTCTAAGCCACTTGCTAGAAAAACCTTGTACATATTAAATCATTGACCAAAAGAATACTTAGTCTTACTTAATTTACATCCACCCTACTCAAACAATTATTACCTCTTTAAAAATACTTCATTAATCTTCAATAAAACACTAATATTCCGAATGCAACATTAAATTATTCAGGCATGCTCTCATTTTCGAATTCAGCTTAATTTTTTGGCCTCGTATTCAATGCACATGCGAATAGAAAATTACAATTTCCAACATATTCTGCAATATTTTGAAGTTTCTTTTGTCGCATTTAATGTACAAACTAGTTTTGCTAAACATTTTTTTAACATTTAAAAAAAACCAAAAAACCAAATGCTATTTTCAATGTGGAAATTTAAGCATATCCAACTAACAAAAAGAATTAATATTGATTATTTGAGCTGCTTCAAAGAGTTTGAAATCAAACTGCAAGGGCATCCAGTTGTCGGCTTGCCGATTACACATATTTATTTCAATTCTAGCTCAAAATGTGAGTTTTCTTTTTGCAGATGTTTCTCATGTAGCGGATAAATACAAACTACATATATTCCATATCCTTCTAGTCTTGTTTACTTATTTGCAAATGCAAAGACAGGAAATCGCAATTTGTTTTATGTACAAATACTAATGGATGCTTTTGATGGATTTTGTTGAATCAAAATAAAAACAATCGCGTATGCATATGGAATATAATCCAGCCAGCACTTTCCTACAGCTTCTCAAGTAACTTTCCAAATTATATTTCTATGCATATACATAAATATAAATATAAATATGTGCACAGTCATCTATTTTTGGTTAACTTCCACATTATTTTGCGGCATTTACAATTTATAACGCATTACAGTCACGTACTGAATATCGTTTCTATTGTCAATTACGCAACGTTTTGAAAAGCAATTATTGGGTATTGCTTATGCTTATGTTTCTACTTAATCGCATTGGGAGATCGGCTCAAATAACTGAAGTCTGATAGCTGGATTCTCTGATTAATGATGGCCGCAAGTATTGTACTTAAGTGGGGGCGAATCTTCAATGAATTACATCAGCTTGAAAGTTGCAGCAAAGTTTCAAATGGGAACATCTTTTTGTAGTACATCTTGGATATCGGAACTCCACGGCAATCTGTTTTCGAACGGAATCGGAATTTGGCAACCTTATCACAGCTACAAATAATCATATAACAAAACGTAAGCAAGTATTATTACTGAATCGTTCTTTTGCTCGGTCAAAGAAAAAAAAATAGATTTGTTTAATTTAAAAAAAAACAAGTGGGGAAGGATTATCTTCGGCATGCCGAAGATTTTATACTCTTTTCGAACCTATAGGCCATTTTCACTCTGCCAACTGCACCACTCAAATTTCATAAGCTGTCCAAAATCGTTTTTTTTTTGTTCTAAGAATATTTAATTCATTGCCATTTGTATAGCAGCTATAAGATATAGTTATCCGATCCGGCTGGCTCCAACCAATGTGATGTCTCTTTGAATAATAAGTGTCTGTGCAAAGTTTTATCGCGATAGCTTGAAAAACATGGGATATATGGCCAAAACCGACTTCGAGTTGTATGGCAGCTATAAGATATAGTGGTCCGATCCGGCCGGCTCCGACCAATGTGCTGTCCCCTGGAATAATAAGTGTCGTGCAAAGTTTTATCGCGATAGCTCAAAAACTGAGGGACTAGTTTGCATACATACAGACAGACAGACAGACGGACATGGCTAGATCAAATTGTTTTGTCATTCTAAGCATACTGGCAGCAGTAACTTTTGGGGGTTTCCGACGCTTCCTTCTATGCGTTACAAACTTCAGCACAAACTTAACATACTATTTTCTTCGAAAAGAGTATAAAAATGTTCTCATTCTCGGCATTTGATGAGGCTTTAAATTGGTATATATGTATGTGCATATAGTGAATGAAATGAACTCTTGTCTTATTTATGATCATGGTCTTGAACAGTGGCAAATTTAAATATCTCAGTATACGATAGTAAAATGTATCTTAAAGATACATGCATATTTATTGAGCATGTGTAATTGCAAAAAAAGGTAAATATGTTTTACCGAGAAAATACATTTAATATCAAAGAAACTTAGTTTCAGCGAACTTTGTGGTTTATTCAGTGAAAAGAATGATTATTTTGGATTAGTTATGGCAATTTTGTATTTCAGCGTCAAAGGTTCGTGTTTTAACATCAGTCGAGAGTTTTTGGCAGAATTGGTACCCATTTCCCGTCTCTAAACCTTTCCACTACTATTGTTTTTCAATATTATATAAACTTTTTCCCCGCAAACAGTCTCCCAGAAAAATATTCAGCTCGATTTTCCCAGAAGTTCTCACTAGTTGTTTGTTTGTGTCTGATTTTTATTTGCGCTAATTCTATTCAGTTCGGATGTAAAAGCTATTGTATGTTTAACTTAGGATTCTTGGAATTTTTAACTGGTGCCTGCTCGTACGGATATTGTTTAGCTTTGAGTGAAAAACGATTGCTCCAACAGACAGAGCTTTGTTGATTTCTGCTGCAGCCATTCGAGCTGATTATATCCCATTACAGTGCCAAGAACACTTGACTAACTAATTTTTATGTGTTTGCAGAAATTGATAAACGACTACAGATCGTTGGGGTCATCGAGGACAGCCCATATGCCCCCCACGGATGTCCAGAGCATGTTTTTGTACTCAACCGAAAGTTATTGCCTGGTTGATGTTTTTTACTTTAAATTTGCTCATGCGCACAAGAAAACAACATTGAATCCTTTATCATCTGACAATAAAAGACTAATATACCGAAATGAATTACTTTGTTTTTTTTTGACATGGTTTACAATTTCCAGGAACACCAAATAAGATTCACCGCAGCAAGCAAGCAAGGTGCGAATTGTTAGACGACGGAAGCGGATTGATGAAACTGGCACACAGACCCCATAAACAAAATAAAAAGCGTACTCCAATCACAACCGGCACCGCTGGTGGATGCTGTAGCCACAAAAGGAAACTAACACTCAGCTCCGATGTGACGCAATTCAATTAAGCTCAACTATCTGCACTGCTCTCCCCTACACAACCAATACCTACACACACATACATATGTATTTATTTTGCGATTGCGATGGTCTGTTGAGATACATAGTTTAAGCCGCACTGCCGCTTTAATTGTTTAGTGTTTGTTTCATCGTTCGATGCTCGGGAGAGGAAAGTGAAAAAACGCTGCGCTCTGAGCGCATACATTTTTACATATCTGTCTGTATGTATACGTATGTATGTATATACGAGCGTGTGCATTTTGGCCGTGAATGATATTAATGATAGCAGCTAAGAAATATACGCAAATTACGAAATGAGCATGGCTTAAATTCAAAAGTCTATTATATAAATAATTGGCAAAGCATGGCTGTCTTCTGTCTTATCAGTAGCATCCGCGAGATGGGTCAATGTAGTTGGTTATTCGATAACAATCGTATGCGCATCATCAAAATCAGCTGTGCGTGCGCATGATGAGCCACTATGGAACAAGGACAAACTATGAGTTTTGTGTCACCCTGTACGAGTGCACCGCAACCTCAAACCTGCATACATGTCTCTATTGAATGCTATTAACGATGTACATTATTAAATAAATATGTTAGTGTTTAGTATTATTAGTTATTCATGTGCATTTGGCAAATAGCAAAAAACACAATTCGCTAACGCGTAACTTGTTTGTCCAATAAATACAAACAAAACCTTGCTTTGCAGACGCTACATCTTTGAATGTCAGCACTGAGAGCGTCATACAAGTATGCTTGCATGTGTGCACATCTTTATACATATGCATGCTTGTATAAGTAAGTTGGCTTTAAGCTGCATACGAAACTTGTCTTAAATGCTATAAATGTATATATATATATATATACTAGTGTGTATGTATAGTGCAAATGTGTTGGTAAATTTATACATACGTAATACTAATTAGTTTTGGGTTTTGTTACAGCACAGTTGCGTGTTGTTTTGCATTTTATTTTGTTTTGAAAGCTCAAGCTGTGCTTTCATGAGTATTAATGCACGAACAGGCGTACATTTGTACGTATGTATGTACATACTACCACTGGCTCAAGTCCAGTGAGCAAGAGAGATAGTCAACGCCATAGGCATGTCTGTACGTTCATACGTTCAGACACATGTATGTATGTATGTGCGTATCGATGTATGTATTAACTTCAAAATAAAGTTCAGTTTAAGCTGGAGCGCAGTCGAGGTTGCGTCGTTTGTTCGTTCGGTCGGTCCGCTCCGCTCCGTTCCGTTCGGTTAGTTCCTCATGGTAAGCACCTTCTCCTTCAGTGGTGTTGATAAACTACTTTTAGTTTAATAAAAAAAACAAAAAACCAAATAGTGACTGCAACATATATGTATGTAGGTACATACATACATATATACATAATAAGCATGACTGCTGCATTTATGCTAAAATTTCGTATGACCATGCGGATGCCAGTGCAAAGGCGATCTATGTGTGCATACATACAATAAATAATTGATGTATGTGCATGTATTTACATACGTTGTATGTACAATAATGCAATGCCAACTCTTAGCCATTTGCATATGTACGTACTCACCATAACTATTATATGTACATACATACAAACAAACATACATACATATATACTCTGTGCATGCTTGTATGTATGTAAAATCTGTGCCTGTACAACTCACCCACATACACATACATATACAAACATACGTACCCGACATGCTATTGTTACTGTGTTTTTTTTGTTTTTGTACGGTTAGTGCGAAATACTTCACTGTCTGTGAAAAAAACAGTGATTAAGTGCTGGCAAAAATGAACGTGTGTGAATTTATAATAAAAGAAAACAAATACAAGTGTATGTATGTGAACTATTAGCACATACATACATGTAGAGTGCAAGTACATAATATGTAAATATGTATGTATGTAAATACATAATCATGATTAGTTGTTAAATAAACGAATGGCACAGTGAAATAGAAACCGGAATCGGAATCAATATGAAACATTGTTTATTTGCATAATTGTATGCATGCATGTACAATGTACTTGTATTAAGCATACAAAATAAATGCATATGCATACATACATACATACATACATATTTATATACATATGTACATTCAGACGTGCCTGCCAATGCATGTGCATAGTATGTATGTATGTATACGGTACTTTTATGCAAAGCGCAAACAAAGCTATCAATCGAAAATGCATCTTTATGCAACAACAACTAATTTATATCAACTTACGCTATTAACAACAATGCATTTAAATGGTTGCAGCTTGACTGTTTGCCTAGATAAATGCATGACGCTTGTGCATACATACATATGTACATATGTATGTACATAATGATCATCAATCGTGTTAAAATAAACAATGAAAATATATAAATAAACTCTGCGTCAAAGTAATTACGATTATTTGTATTTAGCTTTCCTATGGGAAGCACCATTAGTTTGTATAAAGGTATATAAACAAACATATATGTACTTACATACATACATACATATGTATATGTGTTTGTGTTTTTTTGTTGTTGTGCATCTACAGATCACGAGCTGGGGAATCACTGAATATAATTAAAAATGGCCTTAACTGTTATAACGTACATATGTATGTACATATAAACCACCATAACGTTTACGAATGCAACAAAAGGAATTGAGCAAAAGCAAGAAAACTTTAGCCAAGCGTAAAACAAGCGTAACTCACATTTCCGGCGAATGATTTTCGTTTAGTTTTAGTTTTTTTTAATTCTTAATACAAGCAGTAAGAAATGAAATGTTTAGTGAGTAGCCGATACTAATATATTTCTATTTGTCCATGCAGATAATCCAAATTCGCAATTATATTACCTATGAAGATACATGAAATCTGGAGGACATACATACACACACACACACACACACAGACACAAATAGAACTGTGCTGCAGGAGAGAAACGGGACACAATCCCAATAGATATACAAAAACTCAACTAGAGCTGCCGAACCGAGTTAAATATGCTTGATATAGACATTGACAAAAGAACCGTCGAATTGCCATTTATTGTGGAGCGTACGTGTATTGATAGCGCCAACGAGAACAAAAACAAAAACAGCAGCAACAACAACAACGACAGCAACAACAACAACAACAACCTGCGGCCAGCAACATCAACATCATCATCTGCATCAGCAACAGCATCAGCATCATCGTCAACATCATCATCAACAACATCATCAACAACATCATCAACAACAACTCGTTCATCGTCCCGCCGCACATTGTCATTGGGCAAGATTACGGCCGGCAGATGCCATCCAACTGCGAAACTCACTAGGAAAATCTATTTATGCAAATGTAATCGAATGGCAACAAGCTGTATATATTTTGTATTAGTTTTAGCGATCTTAAGTCTAGGAAATACTAGTGCTGCTTTTCTCAATAATACCACAACAAACTATAATAATATTAACAATACCAATGAAAGTGCAAGCGAAACTCAACACTCAGCTGGCGGCAAACTCGGCACTCGATACGAGAGCGCCAGTGAATTTCAATTCTCGCCAAGCAACTCGAACAACTCAAAATATCACGAGGCAACTGGGCAACGTAAAAGTGAACGCCCCGCAACACTGATCATCGCTGAGACTGACACCGAGGCTAGTAATACTCACCACTCACAGAACAAAACGAAAACAACATCCAGTAGTGTGCTTAAGCAGAGCGCTGCACAACAGACTGAGCGGCATCATTTAGACGATTTGGAAATATTTGGTGCGTACAGCATACCCGACGATCCCATCTATACAAATGAATTTGCCGTGCATATACCCGCTGGCAAATATGTGGCTGACAGCATAGCTGGCAAATACGGCTTCACCAACAAGGGACAGGTATATATATCTCACAAACAGAATCCAAACAATCCAAAAAAAACAACCTATATAGGAATCACGCTATGTTATCCTATTTTGGAGCCTAGGCATTGAACTGCATACAAACTTTTTGTTTTCAATAATGTAGTGAATTTTTCAAAGGGTTGTCTTTCTTTACTGACTGCAACACTTTTGGTGAGGCTTTTCCGTTGGAATAATAGTTTTTTTTTTTGGAGCTAAGGAACAAAAAATGTTGTAAAAATCCTTTTTATACCCTGAACCCATTAAAAATGGGTAAAAAGCGTATTATGGTTTTGTGCAAAAGTATGTAACAGGCATAAGGAAGCATCTCTGACCATATAAAGTATATATATTCTTGATCAGTATCAACAGCCAAGTCGATTTAGCCATGTCCGTCTGTCTGTCCGTCTGTATGAACACGCGGATATCAGAGACTACAAGAGCTAGAGACTTCATATTTGAAATATATAATCTCGTAGGCCCGGGACAGATCGATAACTCATCCCGTTCAAAAGTTATCGATAAATTTCGATTTCAAACCTGCGTTTTTGGGTCATAACTTCAAAGGCTTCAGAGCTAGAGGCCCCAAATTTGGCATGTATAATCTCGAATGGCACACCCATGTAACAAATAGTTCACTTTTTGGATACCATCACCCAATCCCCCCAAAAGTTCAAAAAAACGCATTTTTGAAGTTGTGACCTTGCAATTTGGTTTGGTCACACATTTTATTGCCCAGTCCGTGCCCAAAAAATTTCAATAAGATCGGGTGATAAACACAGACGTTTTTTAGGGATTTAACTTCCCATTGTGTGGAGCTCAGTAAAGAATCAAGCTTAATGCTGAGACTGCTTGCACTGCTTGTACTGCAGCATGTGTGTGTTTAGATTAGTACGAATGATTGTAAGGACTGGGTTCAGGGTATCTCGTAGTCGGGCACTCCCGACTAGAGCACGCTTACTTGTTTCTCTATGTCCTATCCATATATATATCATAATAGAAACAATAAATAATGCAGTTCGATCTCTGAGGTAGTCCGAAATAGTGTGAGAGAAGAGCTTATTCCATGTTTCGCACAGTGTAATGAATATCGACGTTTTGTACCACAACCACTTACGCTCATAATTATGATTGTTCGCTCACATTATTTGTTATTCACAGATCGGCGCCCTTGACGACTATTATCTGTTTCAGCATCAGCGCTTGTCGAAGCGTTCGCTGCGCTCAAGTCGCAAGCATCACAGTGCCTTAAAGTCGGAGTTCGAGGTGAGTGTTTAGCCAGTCCCCCCGCCCCCATTGTTGACCTGACCTTAATCGCTTGATTAACTCGGATTGCAGGTTAAATGGCTGCAGCAGCAACATGAGAAGATCCGCCTTAAACGGGATGGCCCCTATCAAGACATACCCACCTACAGTCCGTACAATATATTGCGCCAGACTAATGACTACGCTATCGATCCGCATACGAATTCGCATTTTTCCTACTCCCCAGACCCTGTGCTGTCATCGTCGCTGGTTGGAACGCATTCGCCGCGCCTCGAGTACCGCGACGTCACCTCCCATCTGATATTCTCTGATCCGTTGTTTAAGGAACAGTGGTACTTGGTGAGTAAAGTATGTAATCATGCCGTCTTCTTCATCATATGTACAAATTTACAATGCCCTGTACGCCAAACCCTAACTGTCAAATATCGAGTACCTCGACGGTATCTCCTAGTCGTTACTCATCACACAAACTTGCAAATCTAATCTTAATCTTGAACATTAGACGTGTGGAACATACATAATTAGGGTATTCCTAACTTTAAGCAAATCAAAATCAAAGTACGGAAATTAACCGGTATTTTATTATGATTTCGTTAAACAGTGATTTTTGATAATGCTGCAAAACGTAAATTAACATGCAGAAAGTTTATTTTTTTTTAACGTTGATAGAATGCCGAAAATCTTTGAAAAATTTAAACAAAAAAAGTAAAGTAACCATACTAATTTCATATATATAAAAGGAAACAAAAACGAAATCAGAATTGAATCTGATTTTACTTGAATTTTTTCATTTTTTATGGTAATTTTTCCGCTTTGTTTTGTATGAAACAGCTGATTGTTATGTAACTTAAAAGTTAAAAGCAAAACAAAATCAAACGTCGGAATACCTGAAATGATTTTTCCTTTGTGAACATAATTTCTTATTAAAATTGGTTTTAATAAATCATGTATTGCAAAAATCGAAATAAAAAACGAACTAGACTCACCTTTGAAATAGTAGTAGTATCAATACTCTCATTCCTTCAATCTGGCGTACAGGGATCGATTTGTACATATATATATATATATCACATACACACTCATTGTCATTTCCAAAGCTGATCTCAATAGACGTACATATTGTAAAATTCCGTAAGGGAGTGCATCTATTGAGCCAGCTTATTTGGAGTCCTTTCATTGAGCCCTTAAGTTGACAAACTTGAAAACCAATGATATCAGCATTTAGCCAAAAGTTCATCAAAATATATCTTTGTGCTCTGGTGTTTCCTTGAAAGAACGGCGGCGCCAAAGATGGCCTTGACATGAATATCGGCCCCGCCTGGCAAAAAGGATACACGGGCAAAGGAGTCGTCGTCTCGATTCTGGATGACGGCATTCAAACCAACCACCCGGATCTGGCTCAAAACTATGTATATATTTAGCACTTGTATTTGAACTAGTTGCAATCATTTTGTAATATATTTTTGACACAGGATCCCGACGCTTCGTTTGATATTAATGGCAACGATTCGGATCCAACGCCGCAGGACAATGGCGACAATAAACACGGCACCCGATGCGCCGGAGAAGTGGCTGCCGTTGCCTTCAACAACTACTGCGGAGTGGGTGTTGCATATAATGCCAGCATTGGTGGTAAGCACTATTAGCTATACATTTCCCTAGACTTTAAGTGTTGAGATTATAAACTGGAATTCGAAAGATTTGAAAAGAACTAGGAATAACAAAGGGGATTACATTTTAGATGGCAACTCTGATTAGTGATGAGTTTTTATTATTTTTTTTATACTCTTTTCGAAGTAAATATATTAAGTTTGTGCTGAAGTTTGTAACGCATATAAGGAAGCGTCGGAGACCCCCAAAAGTTACTGCCAGTATGCTTAGAATGACAATACAAATTGATCTAGCCATGTCCGTCTGTCTGTCTGTCTGTTTGTATGTATGCAAACTAGTCCCTCAGTTTTTGAGCTATCGCGATAAAACTTTGCACAGACACTTATTATTCCAGGGGACAGCACATTGGTCGGAGCCGGCCGGATCGGACCACTATATCTTATATCTGCCATACAACTCGAAGTCGGTTTTGGCCATATATCCCATGTTTTTGAATCTATCGCGATACAACTTTGCACAGATACTTATTATTCAAAGAGACATCGCATTGGTCGGAGCCGGCCGGATCGGATCACTATATCTTATAGCTGCTATACAACTGGCAATGAATTAAATATTCTTAGAACAAAAAAAAAATGTTACGCGACAAAACGATTTTGTACAGCTTATGAAATTTCAGTGGTGCAGTTGGCAGAGTGAAAATTGCCTATAGGTTCGGAAAGAGTATAAAATCTTCGGCACGCCAAAGATAATCCTTCCCCACTTGTTTTTTTTTTGTTTTTTACATGCTAATCATTTAATTTAAAATTTGTCTAGCTAAGACAATTATGTAATGTTATAATTGGAGACTTAATAGTGCTTGTTTCATTTGTATAGTTTTGTTAGTTAGTTTGGAACTTACGGGAGATCCAAGGGATGTTTTCTTCTTAGTCTTCTTTCCAATAGACCAATAGCAAGGTTGTTTTCGTGTTGGTATAGCCTCTTTATGTAGTTGGTGCTGAGTGAAAGGAATAATTTATAGGATATTAAATAACAATAAGTTGGAACTAGTATGTATGAAATTACAAAACACATCGAAAATTTAGAAGTGCGCAAATAATGTGACCCAACTGGAGAGAAATGAAAAGCAAATGAAAATAATGAGATCACAGATTAACTGATGCTTAGACATATATACATATGTTTATATTCCTCGTGAATAGAATAGAGATATACACGTTAATGTTTTCGCCTTGCAGGTGTTCGCATGCTGGATGGCAAGGTAAATGATGTGGTTGAGGCGCAGGCACTGAGCTTGAATCCATCGCACATCGACATATACAGTGCGTCGTGGGGCCCAGAGGACGATGGCTCCACGGTCGATGGACCTGGCCCACTGGCGCGTCGGGCCTTCATCTATGGCGTGACTAGTGGCCGCCAGGGCAAGGGCTCCATATTCGTGTGGGCATCTGGCAATGGAGGTCGCTACACCGACTCGTGCAACTGCGATGGCTACACCAACTCCATCTTCACACTCTCCATTTCGAGCGCCACACAAGCTGGGTACGATCTCAATTGTATATGCATATGCATATGCATGTGGTTATGTGGCTAACGTACGTATTTATTATTGCAGCTTCAAGCCGTGGTACTTGGAGGAGTGCTCCTCGACACTGGCAACAACATATAGTTCGGGCACGCCCGGTCACGACAAGAGCGTGGCAACAGTGGACATGGACGGACGCCTGCGACCCGATCACATTTGCACCGTGGAGCATACGGGCACCTCGGCATCGGCACCGCTGGCCGCCGGCATATGCGCCCTGGCGCTAGAAGCGAATCCGGACTTGACATGGCGCGATATGCAGTATCTGGTCGTGTACACATCGCGACCGGGGCCGCTCGAAAAGGAGAGCGGCTGGACGCTGAATGGTGTGAAGCGCAAATACAGCCACAAGTTCGGCTATGGTCTGATGGATGCGGGCGCCATGGTGTCGCTGGCGGAGCAATGGAACACGGTGCCGCCGCAGCACATCTGCAAGTCGCGCGAGAACAACGAGGATCGCAAGATCGAGGGTGCCTACGGCTACACGTTGGCCACGCACATGGACGTGAATGGGTGCGCCGGCACCATCAACGAGGTGCGCTATCTGGAGCATGTCCAGTGTCGCATCACGCTGCGTTTCTTTCCACGTGGCAATCTACGCATTCTACTCACCTCGCCCATGGGCACAACCAGCACCTTGCTGTTCGAACGGCCGCGCGACATTGTCAAGTCCAACTTTGATGACTGGCCGTTCCTCAGCGTACACTACTGGGGCGAGAAGGCCGAGGGCCGTTGGACCCTGCAGGTGATCAACGGCGGCCGGCGACGCGTCAATCAGCCGGGCATCTTGTCCAAATGGCAGCTCATCTTCTATGGCACGTCAACGCAACCGATGCGACTCAAGACCGAGCTACTGAATACACAGCTGCGCAACAGTCCCGTCGCCAACAATCCGTTCATATTCTCATCGGCCTCCAATATTGGGCAGCCGGCCAACGAAGGTGGCAACTTCAATACGGACAATTTCGCCAGCTATCTGAACTACCAAAACATATTCAGCAGTGCCGGTTCCAGTCCCGAGGTAGCCACCGCTACGCTTGACGGCCACAATGTGTCGAGCGCAATGGCTGCCCAGCTGCCGAATGTCCTGCCCAATGGGGAGAACAAACTCATACTGTATTCCTGTGATGCCGAGTGCGATTCCCTCGGCTGCTACGGCCGCGGACCCACTCAGTGTGTGGCGTGCAGTCACTATCGCTTGGATAAGTAAGCAAATTAACTGGCCTAGACCAAAGCACCTTGACCGGAAGTGCTCAGATTTGATCAGCTTCCAACCTTCTTATACTCTTTTCGATGAAAATAGTAGATTAAGTTTGTGCTGAAGTTTGTAACGCATAGAAGAAAGCGTCGGGGACCCCAAAAAGTTACTGCTGCCAGTATGCTTAGAATGACAAAACAAATTGATCTAGCCATGTCCGTCTGTCCGTCTGTCTGTCTGTATGTATGCAAACTAGTCCCTCAGTTTTTGAGCTATCGTGATCAAACTTTGCACAGGGACTTATTATTCAAAGGCACAGCACATTAGTCGGAACCGGCCGGATCGGAACACTGTATCTTATAGCTGCCATACAAGTTGAAGTCGGTTTTGGCCATATATACGATCTTTTCAAAGCTATCGCCTTAAATTTCCTTGTACACTTGAACATCCTTATAACTCTTCATTGCTAAAAATATATTGAGTTATTGAGTTATAAATAGCAAAGATATGTGTCATAAGATAGTTCGGTGGTGCAGTTGGCACAGTGAAAATTGTCTAAAGGTTCGAAAAGAGTATAAAATCTTCGGCCCGCCGAAGATAATCCTTCGCCACTTGTTCTATCCTTGATTATGGATAATATTTAAAAAATGACTTACCTATCATTATTTTCTGAGTGTTTTTGATTGCTCAGAAATCAATGGGTAGTTTTTAATTTCATATCTAGAAATTTTGGATTTTCTTAAAGTTAAAATTATAATTTTTTCAACTGATGAAAACATTTGGTTTTATGTCCTGTGAAAAAAATATTGTAAATATTTACTTAACGAATGAGCTTAATTACTAAATTAGCAATCAGTCTGTCATTAAATAAGGTTATTTTAGTGTCGGAATGGTTTTTTTTTGTAACGTTCCCAATCTAATGTTGTGCTTCCTTTTCATTTATAGCACCTGCGTCAGCCGTTGTCCGCCGCGCTCGTTCCCCAATCAAGTTGGCACCTGCTGGCCTTGCCACGATTCGTGCGAGACATGCGCTGGCGCTGGTCCGGACAGCTGCCTGACCTGTGCACCCGCCCATCTGCATGTCACCGATCTGGCCGTCTGTCTGCAAGTCTGTCCCGATGGTTACTTTGAGGGTATGTCCGAAATCAGCATGAGCAATAGAAACGATTGATTCATTTGCTAATATGACACAATGATTTATTTCGAAAAAGATATGAAGAACCGAACATGTGTGCCATGTGAGCCCAATTGTGTGTCGTGTCAGGACCGTCCAGAGTATTGCACCAGCTGTGATCATCATCTCGTCATGCACGAGAACAAATGCTACTCAGCCTGCCCCCTGGACACATACGAAACGGAGGAGAACAAGTAAGATACCATATCAAGTGCAATCGGCTTCAAAGTGAAAGCTATCAAAAGATAACTTCTACAAATGATTAAAATACCTAATCGCACAACTTTCAGATGCGCCTACTGTCACTCCTCGTGCGCCACATGCAACGGAGCCAGCGAGCGTGATTGCATCACCTGTCGCCCCAGTCGCTATGCGTGGCAAAAGCAGTGCTTGAACAACTGCCCGGATGGCTACTATGCTGATAAGAAGCGGCTGGAGTGCCTGCCCTGCCTCGAGGGCTGCAAGTCCTGCAGCAGCAATGGCATCTGCACCGAATGCCTGCCCAAGTGGACGCTCAACAAGAAGGACAAGTGCACTGTGGCCGGCAGTGAAAGCTGCTTTGAATGTATGTTGCAATGTTGATGGCGTGTTTAGAGCGTGTTTCCTCACCACCGTTTATTCATGCAGCCGAGTACTATAGTCCAAGTGAGGCCAAGTGCCAGCCGTGCTACGACTCCTGCGAGACGTGCAACGGGCCGCTGTCCTCCAATTGTCTGTCCTGTCATCAGAATCGACTGCTGGAGCAGAGCAGCTGTGTGAGCGGCTGCCAGGATGGCTTCTACATGGAGACGGGCGTCTGTACGCCCTGTTTGCACACTTGCACCCAGTGCGTATCGCGCACCAATTGCAGCAATTGCTCCAAGGGACTCGAGCTGCAGAACGGCGAGTGTCGCACAACCTGCGCCGATGGGTAACTAACACAACAATCCCTCAAATACGAACACTAGTCTCATGCCCACCTCTATCTATTCTCACTGACGCAGCTACTACAGCGATCGCGGCATCTGTGCCAAGTGCTATCTCAGCTGTCACACCTGCAGCGGACCGCGTCGCAATCAGTGCGTGCAGTGTCCGGCTGGTTGGCAGCTGGCGGCCGGCGAATGCCATCCGGAATGCCCCGAGGGATTCTACAAATCGGAGTTTGGCTGCCAGAAGTGTCATCATTATTGCAAAACCTGCAACGGTGCGTTGTGTGTTAATGATCATTTATAAAGTCAACTATCAAACAATGTAGTATATTGTATACACTACAAAATCGCAGGTGCGGAATATTCTATAGGTATTAGACATAGGTATATGAGCATACCATACGAGAAGAAGGAATTTGGTAGACTCTAAGCACCACAATTTTACAGAATACACATGATTTATAGGAATGCAAGACAAATTTGAATGCATAACATTTTCCGCACCGACGATTTCAATTGCAAAACTTATCCCGTCATAATATTGTATATGTATTACTATGTAGGCGCCGGTCCGCTGGCCTGCTCGTCATGCCCCACACACTTTATGCTCGACGGCGGCCTGTGCATGGAGTGCCTCAGCTCGCAGTACTACGACACAACGACGCAGACGTGCAAGAGCTGCCACGACTCCTGCCGCTCGTGCTTTGGCCCCGGCCAGTACTCGTGCAAGGCGTGCGCCCCGCCCCTCCACCTGGATCAGTTGAACAGCCAGTGTGTGCCGTGCTGCCAGAACAAAAGCGCTGCCGGCGCGGGCGACAATGAAACTGAATCGGAAGTCTGTTGTCACTGTGACAAGGAGACGGGTAAGAGTGGCTTTTGCCTTGCAGAGATTCTGATTCGAATAAACTGCTCTCTTTAGGTGAGTGTAAGACGGCCTCAACAGCTGGCAAGCGTCGCACTGTTGTCGGCTCGGACAATATGTTTAGGAATGTGGAGCGATCGGAAGCGCACGGCGATGGCAACAGCAGCGCATTTGTTTTGCGTCTCGACTCACCACTGACGGCCATCACAGCGATTGCGGTTGCCATCTGTTTGCTGATCATTACGATATTCTCCATAATATTTGCCGTTTTGCAGGTAAGCAGCGCCTAACCATTTAGTTACCCCCACTTGAATCCATCTATTTACTTGCAGCGCAATAGTAATCATGTATCGCGAAATTCGGTGAGATATCGGAAAATAAGTAGCAGATCCGGTGGCAGTCACAAGGGTGGCGATCCCAGCAATGAGGCCCGCTTCATATTCAATGTGGGTGAGGATGGTGACGATACGGATGAGAATACGGATGAAGATTTAGATGTTAATGGTAGGGCCATTCAGAAAGTGGTCTACGAACCCAATGGTCCAATCAATGGAAGCAAATTTTTTATGAAAAGTACAAATGATATTGATGCGATCGAGTTTCATTGCAAAAATGCGGATACGGCGAATGCAGCCAAATTCGATCCCCATTACAATGCAAACAACATAAGCAACACAAACACCGAATGCAGCAGCAGTCCCACGTATTTGAGTCAGGCGGCGAACAACAGAAGCAGCAGAAAGCAAAGCAATAATGTTCACAGCTGATTCATTGATAAAATAACAAATGTGAATGCACCGATAGCCACAATAGCAACACCAACAACTTTGATCCTGAATTTCTTGCTCTGGACTAGTAAATTTTAACCTTACTTGAGGAATATAGCAAATCGAAATATTTAACATCCGAAATGATAAATGATCCGAAATTTATATGTGATTGTGAATTGTTTTTATATATATATATATTTGTAAATTTAATGTTTGTATTAAATTTTTATGAAAAATGTTATGTCAAGTTGAACAATGAATGTGTGTTTTTATACTTGCAGCCTGTGCAACAGGCGCTGTATTTTAAAGGAACTTGTTATGGATATATGTATGTATGTATTCATGTATTCATAGTATGTATAATGCGATATGTATGACGTGAATGCAAATGTGCAAATGATATCCAATTGAATTTTTGGCCATTTCATGACAAATGCCACTTAAAAAACGATATATCAGTAGAAAAATGCTTTCACTTTATTTACAGAGTAATATACATGTGTGTATATAAAATATCAAATAGCCATACTATAATACATATCTGTTGCGTGTCTGTGTGTAAATCTATTTAACAAAAATTCAATTACGTAAGTATGTATTTCGATTTCGAGTTTTGGCCGTATTCAAAATGTGTGCACTGCATAAATTCGTTGCATTGTTAATTGTGGTTATTATATGTAAACTAATGGAATACTTGGTCACGGTTACTTTGAACAGAGCATTTGTACGTATTGTGTTCAATACTTATTAGCAAATTATATTCTGATCCGATATAAAAATTGTACAAGTTTATAAATACATACAAAGTATTTCAGACGGTTCCATAAATGCATCAATTCTAACGGTACATACACTTGCATATGTACATACGTGCATATGCGCCTGTCTTTTTGTTGTTGTTGTTGTTGCTTTCTTTATTTTCTACATCTTTATATCTATGATATTGTACAGTCGCAGCACATGAGAGAATAATAAAGACACTTGACAACCTTTTCGTCATTGTCATCGTAGGGTGTCATTGACTTTGAGTCGTACTTCTCCTTGATCTTGCAGCCATCCAACTGATCCGATTCCTTGCTGACCAGTGTCTTTTTTGATTTCTTACGTTTATTTTTGTGCATTAGCTCATTGCAGTTGCGCTGCTGAACCATTTCATCGATCCATTCGAAATCGGAGTTCACTTGATTTCGATTGAAACTGGTAATGCTTTCGATGGAATTGATGTCATCCTGTTTTGATAGCAAAAACGCAAGTTATAGTCTGTTGGCCAAGCCATGATATTATGCATATCGCATTTAACCTGATTGTTGTTGTGGTTCCGGTATCTGCCCTTCTGGGGAGAGCCGTTGTTCGCTGTCGGCTGGCTGTGGGCCTTGCGGTTGGGCAATGGAGATGAATTGGTAGTTATCGACGCTGTCGTGCCCGCCGAGCTGTTCAATACGACAGCGGACGTGGACAAATCTGTTTCGCCAATCGATGGCACCTTCGGCAAATCATCTGGGTTTAAAATGTTGTGCTGTTGGATGCAGATGGAATCCACTATTAGTAAATGTGAGCACATTATGTTTTGTGATCTGCGTGACTTACCAAATCAAGAATTTCAACTGTGGTAACAACAATGGGTGAGGCCATGGCTGTCGTTGAGGGTGTCGACGGAGCCAGCTCCGAGAGTGGACTATTCAAATTTGGAGTGATTGCGGCGACTGGCGTTGTTGGCATTGTGGCGCATTCTGAGACAGCTGGCGAATCGTCTGGCGCTAGTTTTTCGCGAATCAGTGCATCGCCTTTCACACTCTTCACAAGCGATGAGGACATGGCGCCCAGTGCAACCAAAGATGAGGTCGAAGCACTGTTGATGTCCGGCGAGGGCCTAAAAGAATATGTGGAGGTTATTTCAAAAAATATTTATGTATATGGCAATGTATGTTGAGTCGCCGTAGTATGTAAGATATATTGTATACATATATATATATATCTTTTAGTATATTCATACTACGAAAAACATATAATATTAAAACATTGAAATTTAGCTTGGCCTGCTGATAATGAACATATAGATATTAATTGCCTGCAATTTGTGTGTTCAGTCGTTGTTGTTGTGGGGTTGCTCATCTTTCATTTAGATCGTACGTTGTGTCGTGTTCAATTGTTTCAATAATGTGCTACTGGGTGTCGAGAATGTTGGCAATATACTCACAAGTCAATCAGTTCAGTTTGGGCCTTGCTGCCGCCCAAGCTCCACACCTCGCTTTTCTTTTGGCTTGGCGAATACGAGATGTGTTTATTTGTGGAGCTCAATCGACCTTTCGGATGGCTTTTTCGGCCTGGTATCCACAGTATGCGCAAACCAGACGATTTGTTTTTCTTAGACGAACTCGAAGCCATCTGAAAATCAACGCCCCATTTCAAGCATTACGTACAAACAGACACGAAACGGATTATACAAATGCATGCTTGTATGAATGTACATATATACAATTCTAATCAGATCCTTGGGTATCTCAAAACTGCTGATCCAAGCGAATACAGACATGTATGTATATGTAGGTGGGTATTTATTTATGTTGCAATTCCCACTCAGCTATTATCAACCTGTTTACGCAATTGTTTATGAATTCGTGCTTAGCAAATGCATTCATGGGTGGTGATATGATATCGTTTACTATTGACGTTTGGTTATTGACAAACATGAATGGCTTACTTATGTACATAATATGCATACACAGACATACATATATAGATAGTTGTTAAACTACTTAATACCAGAATTAGAACAGATTTCACGTTAGTTATCCTTCACCCAAATCCCCTTTGTAAATACTACCTCAGCCATGGTGACCTTTAAATTGTGCAAGTCAGTTTAACCAAATAAGCCAAGATTCACAGTAGGTGCGTATGCGTGCGTGTGTGTGCGTGTGTGTGTGTGTGCGTGCGAGTGAGTGTTTAAGTCAATGGCTTTTAATCAAACATACAAACACATATGTTTGTTTTAGTGCAAATGAATGTAATGAAACGAAAGCTTTGGTTTTTGTAATCACAAGTAGCGTTTTAATAAAACCGCAAATCGCACTTACCTTTCCCAGTTGGGCCTTTCGATTAATGTTAAAGGCAGTGTAATATATGCACCACTTTTTGTACAAACATTAAATATGCATATGTATGCATATACATACGTTTCTTATACAGTTGTGTATAAAATGTATTTGTGTTTGTATGAGATTGGCTTGTAAGTGTAGCCGAGATTCTGTTTGTTTTTGGACGGATATGCTTAAAAGGAATTCACCGAAGTATTGAAGGTTTTAATTGGAATTTGTAAAAACACAAAAAATAGAGTAACTTAGTGATGTCAAAAAAACATTATAAATTTTGATATTAAACCATCGATGTATCGATTGTGCTCGGCAGAAGACATATCGATTGTAGGACTCTTATCGGTCTCTTGACTATTGCAAGCAGCAGCTGATAAACAATGTGACCGCATAATTCAAATAAATATTAGGTTGGCCAAAGTAAAGGCAGCTCCTTTTGCAAGACGCAAGAAATACATTTGTGCATTAAATACGACACGTGTATGTGTTAACAAACATATATTCCATTGCATGCTTATATATTTATTAATTAAGAGTAGTAGACCAGAACTTCTTATTATGAGATACAATCGTCTTAACCGCCCAATTAGCTGTTTACGCACACAAGCAAATGAATATGTGGTTTGTTGCTCTGTACCAAGACTCAAATATTCTAAATATATAACATATTCCCGAGAGCGACATCAGATTATCGAAAGAACATGAGCATGTAATAATACGGGCCAGCTTCGAGCCCAGTCTCCCCGTGTTCGTGCTGCACTCAGCTAACCGCTGTTCGCGTTTGTACGTAGGTAATTTATTTAATTTTTTTTTTATTATTGTATATTCTTATTGTACAAACATTAACTCAAGCAAAATGTAGACAATATGCGTAGTGTGCAATGTGTATGATAATAATAAATACGTTCAAACCAATAATGTCCTGCAACCGGAAATGCGAATGACAATAAAAGAAAATATTTAGTGCATGCACTTAGATACGTACATATGTGTATGTGCATGTGTGTGTGTGTGTGTGTCTATATGTATGTATGTACACAGCACTCCAAAATTTCGCCGCTCGAAAATAGTCAGCGCCAGAGAACGCCGTGTACATGTGCACACACACACACACACACACACGCAAGTATCGCGCAGCAATCGGTTAAGCGAGGACGAGAAGGCGGAAGCGGACGGACGGGCAGGCAGGCAGGCAGGCACGGGCCCGGTGCGCGCCTCTGGCAGCCCCAGCTGCCCTCACCGACACGATACATCGGCGAAATGTATTTTTGGAGCTCTGGCAAAGCAGCGACATTTTTATTTAGACTTAGAATTTGTTTTTATGTTTTCCGACATTAACATACAATTCGACAACTTCGACTACATTTCGCGGCATCTCGGTGCGAGTGCGGGTTCAAAGAGCTTTAATTGAATATACACAATCAGAAGTGTAAGATACCAGAACTAGTGCACTCGAAATTCGTATATACATACATACGTGCACCCACACGTACACACACACACACACATATATATATATATACATATATATAAATAATTTTACTGTATATACTACATTTGTATAGCTACTAACATAGGCATATTTCTTTTTTGTTGCCGCAATCTTACAAATTGTTAGTTGTCGCTTAAAATTGCCTATAATTATATAACATTAAGAATGTGCAGACATTTAATATAATATTACAGTTGTTACGATCAACTAAACACAACGACTAAAAAAAAAACTATACAATTATTATTATTAAATACCAATACTGTATATAGTTATATTTAGCTGTATTTTTAAGCATTTTTGTTGTTGTAAAAAGTGCTTGCAATAGATACTTTGATCACATACATATCACATATCTTTTTGAACCTAATTGTAATCGAAGGCCATAACTAATATGTACTTGCAGAATATCATTTGTGAAGGCAGGATACAAGAACAGCTGCGATCATGGACCCGGAAGCGTTTTTGGATGTGGCCAACCAGGTCATCAAGCTGAAAATGTTTCCGTTCTTTGACATCGCGCACAGTTTACTTGCCGCGCTGGCCGTGCGCGAGGATTTGGGCGCCAACGCTCAGGCCTTCTCCCGCAAGCATCCGCTGGCCTGCTGGCTGTCCACAATGCTGGTGATATTCGCCGGTGGCATGGTGGCCAACGGATTGCTCGGCGAGCCTATACTGGCTCCACTGAAGAACACCGGGCAGCTATTAGTCGGCACCGCTGTGTGGTAAGAAATCTACGGATTATTACCTACTAGACCCACATAATCGAATGCTCCCATTTCAGGTATATTGTATTCTATACACCCTTTGATATTGGCTACAAGGTGGGCAAGTTTCTGCCGGTTAAGATCGTCGCCAGTGCCATGAAGGAAATATACCGTGCCAAGAAAGTGTATGATGGAGTCGGTCATGCTGCCAAACTGTATCCGAATGCATGGATAATCATGATCATCATCGGCACGCTGAAGGGCAATGGCGCCGGCTTCACCAAGCTGATCGAGCGCCTCATCAGAGGCGCGTGGACACCAACGGCCATGGAATTCATGCAGCCATCCTTGTAAGCTCAGTCAGCTCTTTGTGTTTGTCCTGACCGTTCTGTTCTGACCGTTTCCTTCTTGCAGCTACACGAAAGCGTCGCTGCTGGCCTCCATTATCTTCGTGCTGGATAAAAAGACTGATTGGATCTCAGCGCCGCACGCATTAGTCTACTTTGGCATTGTTATATTCTTGGTGTACTTCAAGCTGTCATCCATCCTGCTGGGCATACACGATCCCTTTCTGCCGCTGGAGAATCTGTGCTGCGCCATCTTCTTTGGTGGCATTTGGGACAGTTTGGCCAAGATTCTGGGCCGCGGCCAGGCCAAGGATGGCGACAGTAAAGACGTCAAGAAGAGCAACTGAACTATTTGTAATTATCTCCAAAATTTGTAAACGCTGTCAGCCAAAGCTACCACTTATCCATATCGAACGAACTCTATTTAATTGTCCCATAAGTCGCATATGTACTATTTGCACAAGGTTCAAAGCCACAAATCAAATTCAACCATAAGCAGCAAGTGGGTGTGTTTGCTTATCTTTGACTCGGATTTGCCATGCATATTTTTAGTTCTCTTTTAAAATCGTAGAATATTTAGGGACGTAATCAAATGGCGTTAGCCTGGCCTTTATTCAATGTTTTTCTTTTTAATCACGACTGAAGGAATCAGAAAATAGGACGACTAATTTAACTCACGATTCGTGTTGCAGTTTAATGAAATTTGGGCGATTGCTCAATTTCAATTTTTTATTTTCGGCTTGTCGAAGCTATTTCATATACATAAGTATATAAAAGTCATAAATGTGGCATATATAATTTTTTTTGTATTTTTTTTTTTTGTTCAAACCTGTTGTAAATATTTAAGTCTTTTATCGAAGAATGCAATAATTTTGTTAAATATTAGTTTGGGAACATATCCCAGCAAGTCATACATTTAACGAGCTCAACACAAGAGAGTATATTATATACAACAATCGGACTTTTAGTGTACGTTTATATTTAAACATGCATTCATACAATCGAAGACCTTTGTATGAGTTACAAATGATCATTGGTTGCAATAAATCCATGTGATTTGAATTTTTAAACTGTCTTTCTTTAGCATATTGTACATGGAAACGAGACAGAGAGAGACAGCGAGAAGTTGATAGCTCAAGTCAAAGGGGGTGCGAAGAGTGCAAAGCATTCGGTGGATTAGACAACATCGTTTTTTAGATACGAATATGAAAATTGGATATTGGACTTTACTCTTTAAAGATACATGGTAACTGCTACATGGACTTGAAATGATAGCTTGATACCTTAACTGCTAAAAAACCGACTGCTATACGGTGGTATAATGGGCCTTACAGTGAACTGAAAGATAGGGAAAAACAGTTTAGTAAAATGACTAGTTGTATTGTGGTTCTTAGAGACATACCAATGAATTCAGAGACGGGATCGTTGTCACCCTCGCCGCGCATTGTGCCCGTGATCTCCTCGTTCTCGACCATCGGCAGAAAGAGCTGCACAAACTCTGGCGAGTAGGGATGAGTGATCGTTTCAAGCACTTCGGTAACAAAGTAGCGAATCAAGGAGACGTCTGTATCCTCAATTGCACAGCATTGTTTGATGTATCGCAGCACGGGCACGACACAGCCGCGCGTCAACAGATTGACCATGCGATCCAGAATCATCTTCTTCATCTCCAGCTGCACAAGGATCTCCAATTCATCCTGCTTGGACTCGAACAAACGTATAAGTAAAAACAGTATTTGCTGCTGCAGTGTGGGATGCACCCCAGCAACTTCATCAAGTACAGCTAAATGTGTGGGGCAGCTGTCGGTAGACAGCTTGAAGTAGGATGGTTCCATAACAACGTTTTCAATCCAACGGATGACGCCAACGCCCACAACGGGATACCTTAAGGGAGACAATACGATATAGACAGATCTTAGTAAAAATGTAAATGCTTACTTTATGCAGTTGTAGAGCGTCTGCAGCTCGGCAATAAGCTCAGTGGAGCCTTGGTCCACATTGCAGATGGCATGCGCCTTCTCAATTGCCTGAATTGTGCTCTTCAGTTCGTCCTTGTTCAGCGTCCTTTCGGTCAGGGGCCGCTTCTTTGCCGGCTGATCAATAACAGACGAGGCATAGGCCAGCAAGTAAACATACTTGGGCTTATGTTCTGGATTTATTTTGACACCCGAACGGAACAACGCATCAACGAGCAGCTCCAGAAACTGTGGATTGCGTATCAGATCGATTGGTGGCGGATCGGAGCCCGAATAGTTGCGAAACAGCACGGTTATATCCGCCGGATTCAAGGTATTGCGAGTTAGCATTGAGGTAAGAGCTTGGCACGCCTGCGGATACAAAGCTGACCCATTGAGGGCCATTGTGATGGGCGTGACATTTTGATTGCTAAAATTGAGAAGACTTGAGTAAGTTGTCAGCCAGCAGGTGGGGTTAGAATGGAATGTACTTTTGTAAGGCATATTTAATGATTTCCTGCGATAGCCGCTTCATATTGAAGCCGCCCTTCTGCTCCTGGCTGAGCACTTGGATCAGCACCTGCGAGTAGACGTACGTGTGCTGGCCATGGCACACCATGCGCGCACACTCCTGGATGGCGCCGTGAACATCATCGGGATTATTCAGGAACTTAACAATTGAGGTTTTGAGTACGCGGGAGAATACTTCAATTTGCTGTGCGGCCGTGGAGATTGATGTTATCTCACTTTGAAAACCAGCGTCCGATATTAGCTTGATTGTGAAGTTGAGCATCAGGCAGTCCGGATATTCTTCAGCCAGGCGATAGATCAACGATCGCCACGTATAATGATCAATCATCTCCGTTAGCCAGTCCGGCGTCTCGCCCTCTTCGGTGAATATCGTGTCCGCTTTCTTCGGATCGAACGACTTTAGAATCATTTCCTTTAAATGGTTCTCCACCATTGCCTGCACCTCGGTCACCTTCACTCCCGCTAGAATTAACCATTCGGCAAGCAGGTTTGCCATCTGGGCCACCGCTTTGTAGTTCTCCGATAGCATGGAAATCACTTCTTCCGGCGAGCCACCGGATTGAAAGTAGCGCTTCAGCTGCGTGAAGATGCCGGGCTCCATGATGTAGTCGGGCGTTAGAAACTTTTCGAGGCATTCTTGTATCGTCTTTTGTGGATTGTCTTCGTGCAGCTCCTGCGTTTTAAAAAAGCAGGCAAGTTTGTTTTGATCGGTCAGATTGGTATTGACATAAATGTGAAATTGATGTACCTCAGTATTTGGCTGCTTGCTTGTGCGGCCCTGCCATCCAGAATCTTCGTATTCTACCTCCATTTTTATGGTAAAAGAACGCTAGTATGCTGATTAAAATCTGTATATTTTAATATTATTTATAATTGGCATTAGGTGCTTTCATGCCTATTGCATTGCCGGTGCATTGTTATTATCGATACATAAATGCTGACGATGAAGTATTCGATATATTTTCAAAGCATTGCATTCCAAATGTAGCTATGGTGTTGAATTTTGTTACTAAGTAAATAATAAAATAATGTAACTATATCCACTAAAACACGTTTCCTTTTTAATATTTATATACAAAATCATTCGATATTAAGCGGTTAATGCAGACGATTAATCGTTAATGCACTGATGAGCTAGCATCCCTTATCAACACTGCAAACTTGAGCAGCCCTATTTATCACTGGTACAGCTTTACTTATTCAGGGCTGCCAACTAAATCGATAAGTTGCTTTAGCTTCAGCTTAAAAAAATTCAAATGTTATATCTGTATGGATTTATGCATATAAAAAATAATTTGTATACAGGTTTTTCGTTAAAATATATTTTACTGATAGTTGCAATTTTGTATGACAAAATATTATAGGAAATTGTATTCAGATATTTGCATCAATAGATTTACTTATTCCTTTCGGCATTGGCGGCTCTAAAAACATATCGTTTACAGCTTTCATAAGAAAGTCGGGTATCAAACATGCTACTGTACAAATAATAATGTAAAGCCACATGGGAAGTGAACTTAAGAACATGTTAAAAACGTGGTAAAGAGTGCTGCTACTGTCCAAGTTGTAGAGATAAGTGCTCAACACAAATGCAAATATGGATGCAACAATAAAGGCAAAATTGAGATAACTCATGTAATGCGAAACCAGAAGTACCTTTAGGTTACCCACAATAACAAGTACCATTATAAGCATGGTGCCAAAATTGGAAAGGTCTGCAGTTTGGCCGTCGTTGAGGACGACGTTATTGTCATATGAAATCGCATACGCAAAGTAAAAGATAATGAAGGTCTGAATGGCGCCATTAATAATCCAAATCGTGAATGTTCTCCATGAGGTTAGCCTGTTGTGCGCAATTCCTTTGTAGAGCGTCGGGAACCTGAAATCACAATTACAATTTCGATTTATGAATTTTGCATTACATATAAGCTGTAAGCTCACCTTAACAAGGTATTTTCACTATAATGCTTGTCGGACATGGCCAAGTACGTAAAACTGAAGGATATGTAGATAATATCGAATAGCCAAAGGTACAACTCGTTGTACACATTTGTCGCCGAATACAAATCGTAGACTTGAAATAGCGCCATGCAGCCAGTGATGATAATATTCTTATAGCAGTAGAAGAGCACCATAAATGCCAGTCGCTCCGTATTATAATGGCCGTGAACGAGCAGCAGTCGTTGCAGCATATGGAATTTGGCAATGGCATAGTCTGCACTCCGGGCTGCCTGTTTGCCCTCAACACCGGAGATGCCGATGCCAATGTGCGCCTCCTGTATCATGGACACATCATTGGCCCCATCACCGATGGCGGCTGTAATGTGCTTGCCCGACTTCTTAATCCGCATCACTATTTCGCTCTTTTGCAGCGGACTCAGGCGACAACAGAGCACGGCTTTGCATTTCAGCGCCACCTCAGCGAATTTCTCCGGCATGTGCAACAGGAGGGCAGAGACTGTTGTGCCATCAATGACCAGACACGTGGGCTTCGATGACTTATCCGCTGCGATGCCAACGTCCACCTGATGCAGTCGCTCTTCCAGCTCGGACGGATCGGTAATGCTGATCAGAAAGTGTACATCAGCTACTGGCGGTATGTGCTTGCATGCCATGCCAATGGAGAAGGCCGTCTCCACCTTGTCGCCCGTCAGTATCCAAATCTTTAAGCCAGCTTCCTGCAGTGCAACTAATGTCTTATCCACATCGTCCTGTAGTGCATCCTCCAAGGCCGTAGCACCCAGCAGATCAAGCTCTGAGATTAAAAAGGAAAATTCGATACATTATAATCTCGATATTTCGGACAGCCACTATTATTAAATAGCTGTACAATTAATTGCAGGTCAGGCCATGATCAAAACTGCCTTGGAATCGGAAAACTGATAAGTTTTGACAAAGTTATGGGAGTTTTAAATCTTGGAAAGGCATTTCTAAGGAACTTTCTCATGTCTCGGTCATTGACCAGACACTTATTGTCCGGATGAACGAGATTAAACTCAAATTTAGTCCAAAACAAGTAAGAGTGCTCTAGTCGGGAGTGCCCGACTACGAGATACCCTGAACCCAGTCCTTACAATCATTCATATTAATCTAAACACACACATGCTGCAGTACAAGCAGTACAAGCAGTGCAAGCGGTCTAAGCAGTTAGCTCGCTTTTCGCTGAGCCCCACATAATGGAAAGTTAAATCTTAAATAACTTCTGTGTTTATCGTCCGATCTTATTGAAATTTTTGGGGCAAACAATTGTCAATAATATGTGTGACCAAACCAAATTGCAAGGTCGTACCTTCAAAAATGCGTTTTTTTAACTTTTGGGGGTTTGGGGGTGGTATCCAAAAAGTGAAAAATTTGTTCATGTGTATGCTTCGAGATTATACATGTCAAATTAGGGGCCTCTAGCTCTTATAACTTGTAAGTTATATCCAAAAACGCTGGTCTAAAATCGAAATTTATCGATAACTTTTGAACGGGACGAGCTATCGATAAATTTTAATAAACTTGATCTGTCCCGGGATTAGGAGAACTTATGTTCCAAATATGAAGTCTCTAGCTCTTGTAGTCTCTGATATCTGTGTGTTCATACAGACAGACAGACGGACAGACGGACAGACGGACAGACAGACGGACATGGCCAGATCGACTCGGCTATTGATACTGATCAATAATATATATACTTTATATGGTCGGAGATGCTTCCTTATGCCTGTTACATACATTTGCACAAAACCATAATACCCTTTTTACCCATTTTTAATGGGTTCAGGGTATAAATATCAATTTTTTTTAAGTATATTTGTAAATTGATCTTGCTGTTATGAAAATGATCCAAGCTTCTGGTTTTTCTTCCATAAATTGGTGTTGCAATTTAAATTATAGTCCTATGCCTAAACCTAAACTTGAAAGCAAAATCTAAACCTTAACCTTAACCTTAACCCTAAATCTTAACCTTAACCCAACCTTAACCTTAATCCCAACCTTAACCTGAGCCCTTAACCCTAAATCTTATCCTTAACCTTAACCTTAACCCTAAATCTTATCCTTAACCCCAACCTTAACCCCATCCTTAACCCCAACCTTAACCCCAACCTTAACCTTAACCCCAAACTTAACCTTATCCTCAACCTGAACCTTAACCTTTAGCCCTAAATCTTATCCTTAACCTTAACCTTAACCCCAACCTTAACCTCAACCCGAACTTTAACCTTAACCCTAACTTTAACCCCAACCTTAAGCTTAATCCTTAACCCTACTTGTATTTTTGGAATCTTACCCACTTCGATGCTCTCATAGCACTCGGCAATAAGCTCTTTTCGATTGCTCAGTTGAATATTGATATCCTTGCAGGCTGCGACAAATGTGGCATATTCAGTTTCCGCCAGCGTTCGCCTGGCAACAGCGAGGGTGCGCAAACCCTGCTTGGCATACTCTGTTATTTGCGCATCTGTCTGAGCAATGACCAATGTCTGATGGCAGCGCGGCAGTATTGAAGATTCGGCACCTTTGCTATAGAGCCAGAGGACACCGCTAGCATCCCGAATGATGACACTCATACGCTTTCTCTCCGAGCTGAACTCGAGCACATGCAGCCGCTCGTAGTGCAGATCGCCAGAGTCGCTGCCTCCAAAGATGCGGCCCAGATGCATGCGGTTATTGTCGATGCCTTTAAAAATCAGGCCCAATTTGGCGCAGCCTTCCAGTATGGCCTTCTCATCGGGACTAGATGCCTGGTATCTGCCAATAATCTCATTCGTTATCAGGTTTTCGTGCTCCGAGTGAGTTTCCGCGGACTTCTCATCACTATTTTCCAGCACATCCACCGTATGACACAAGGCCAGTGCCTCAAAGAAGTTCATTTCCACGGTCTGAAAACGATGCACAGTGAAAAATACTAGTTACATTTTGAAACTATATGATTTTGATCTTAGACTTTTATGCTGCAACTTTACAAAAAATATTACAAAATAGTTTAATTTGAATACAAACTGGACTTAACTTGAAACTATAGGCATTTTAAGTTGCTTTAAATCTGTTTCGCTAAACAAATTTGGACTCTTTTTGCTAAAAATTGAAACTAAAATGGGAATGACAAAAGAAATCATACCTCATTTGCAATACTTTGTACATATGTAGAATCAAGAAAAAATATGCTCAGAGTTTATTTAAAATAGTTATAACAGATACTTTCATAATTGAAAAGCAATAATAAAATATACATGTACGTATACGTAATATATTATAATACACAAGTATATCATATCATATATTTGTTAATTTTTGCTCTCTCATTTCCGTAGTCTGATAAGGTTTAAATTTCTTAAATTTTTGTTAATGTTAGTTGTTTGTTAGCTGCTTTAGTTTTAAATTATAGGTATATTTTTGACATTTGATCAATAGTCAAGAATACTCACATTCTTGGAGTCCAGTTCGTGGCTTTCGTCTGCAGCTGGACAATAAAGTTGGGTGTTCTGTAAGTGGTAGTTGTTGCCCCCCACGAAGCACTTGAGGAAGATCATTTGGTTTTTGGTTAGGGTGCCCGTTTTGTCCGAGAAGAGTATATTGATTTGGCCCAGATCCTCATTTAAGTTGGATGCATTCACTGCACAGGGCTGATCCGTCTCCTCATCGTACAGCCTCAAGTCCGACTTCATAAATAGAGCCCCGAAGACGCGATACAGCTCAATATTCATATACATCGAAATCGGCACCATGTAATTGAACAATATCAGAAAGGATAGAAAATCCTCAAAGATTTGCAAGACTTTATTGTAATCGATGGGTGGACCCAAGTAGTACATGGTTGGATAAACATTTGCCGCCTTCTGCCTGAAAATAATGCATCATATTATTAATATTCGTATTGTAATTGAGGTTCTCATGTGGACAGAAATTAATTGGTTTTTTTTTCTTGTTAATTTTAAACAGAAAAAGTCGCTTTGGGAACTTTAAGCACGATTGGATATATTTTAAAGAAGCTGATCTTCAATACATTTTTTTTTAAAATTGGAAATATAGAAAAGTGATTTGTAAGAAGCCAAAGGAACAATGATTCAAAGGTCGTTTTCGATCAATTTTCAATCACGAAAATTTCAAATCACGAAATTTAATTCCTAATCGATTGTGGGTATCACAATTAGTATAAAAATCCATATGAAATCCAATTTGAGGGGTGTTCATTTGTCAGTCTAAAATTAAGCCAATAATACCTGCATTTTTAGCTTGAAAAGTGCTTTTTAATACCCTAGAAATGCCCTTTGAAGATTTAAGACTTATGTGAGTTTGCAAAAGTGAACAAAATTTCATGGTTCATTGTATTTCCTCTAAATATTGTATACATTTTTGTTTTAAACACCTTTGAAACAGAAACCACTTAACTACATACTTTGACTTTGATTTATCATTAAGAGAATGAGGATTTCAGATGAGGTTTCAGATTATTATTTTCAATTGAGCCAAATTTATGTATAAGAACCAAAAATTGAGAGAAATATATACATCTATGTATTTGAGAGCTTCCACTTACCGTTCGATAATGTAGAGGATGCACACCACAATCACCATTCCCACAATGAGTGCTATGATGAACTTGGTGATGTACTGCTCACTGGATGCGCATATGTACTATTTGCACAAGGTTCAAAGCCACAAATCAAATTCAACCATAAGCAGCAAGTGGGTGTGTTTGCTTATCTTTGACTCGGATTTGGCATGCATATTTTTAGTTCTCTTTTAAAAATCGTAGAATATTTAGGGACGTAATCAAATGGCGTTAGCCTGGCCTTTATTCAATGTTTTTCTTTTTAATCACGACTGAAGGAATCAGAAAATAGGACGACTAATTTAACTCACGATTCGTGTTGCAGTTTAATGAAATTTGGGCGATTGCTCAATTTCAATTTTTTGTTTTCGGCTTGTCGAAGCTATTTCATATACATAAGTATATAAAAGTCATAAATGTGGCATATATAATTTTTTTTGTATTTTTTTTTTTTTATTCAAACCTGTTGTAAATATTTAAGTCTTTTATCGAAGAATGCAATAATTTTGTTAAACATTAGTTTGCGAACATATCCCAGCAAGTCATACATTTAACGAGCTCAACACAAGAGAGTATATTATATACAACAATCGGACTTTTAGTGTACGTTTATATTTAAACATGCATTCATACAATTGAAGACCTTTGTATGAGTTACAAATGATCATTGATTGCAATAAATCCATGTGATTTGAATTTTTAAACTGTCTTTCTTTAGCATGTTGTACATATATGGAAACGAGACAGAGAGAGACAGCGAGAAGTTGATAGCTCAAGTCAAAGGGGGTGCGAAGAGTGCAAAGCATACGGTGGATTAGACAAAATCGTTTTGTAGATACGAATATGAAAATTGGATATTGGAATTTACTCTTTAAAGATACATGGTAACTGCTACATGGACTTAAAATGATAGCTTGATACCTTAACTGCTAAAAAACCGACTGCTATACGGTGGTATAATGGGCCTTACAGTGAACTGAAAGATAGGGAAAAACAGTTTAGTAAAATGACTAGTTGTATTGTGGTTCTTAGAGACATACCAATGAATTCAGAGACGGGATCGTTGTCACCCTCGCCGCGCATTGTGCCCGTGATCTCCTCGTTCTCGACCATCGGCAGAAAGAGCTGCACAAACTCTGGCGAGTAGGGATGAGTGATCGTTTCAAGCACTTCGGTAACAAAGTAGCGAATCAAGGAGACGTCTGTATCCTCAATTGCACAGCATTGTTTGATGTATCGCAGCACGGGCACGACACAGCCGCGCGTCAACAGATTGACCATGCGATCCAGAATCATCTTCTTCATCTCCAGCTGCACAAGGATCTCCAATTCATCCTGCTTGGACTCGAACAAACGTATAAGTAAAAACAGTATTTGCTGCTGCAGTGTGGGATGCACCCCAGCAACTTCATCAAGTACAGCTAAATGTGTGGGGCAGCTGTCGGTAGACAGCTTGAAGTAGGATGGTTCCATAACAACGTTTTCAATCCAACGGATGACGCCAACGCCCACAACGGGATACCTTAAGGGAGACAATACGATATAGACAGATCTTAGTAAAAATGTAAATGCTTACTTTATGCAGTTGTA
This sequence comes from Drosophila flavopinicola, assembly GCA_035042425.1. Classification (NCBI taxonomy): domain Eukaryota; kingdom Metazoa; phylum Arthropoda; class Insecta; order Diptera; family Drosophilidae; genus Drosophila; species Drosophila flavopinicola. Next base: position 139,366 of record JAWNLL010000437.1, on the reverse strand, counting down.
GAGCGTCTGCAGCTCGGCAATAAGCTCAGTGGAGCCTTGGTCCACATTGCAGATGGCATGCGCCTTCTCAATTGCCTGAATTGTGCTCTTCAGTTCGTCCTTGTTCAGCGTCCTTTCGGTCAGGGGCCGCTTCTTTGCCGGCTGATCAATAACAGACGAGGCATAGGCCAGCAAGTAAACATACTTGGGCTTATGTTCTGGATTTATTTTGACACCCGAACGGAACAACGCATCAACGAGCAGCTCCAGAAACTGTGGATTGCGTATCAGATCGATTGGTGGCGGATCGGAGCCCGAATAGTTGCGAAACAGCACGGTTATATCCGCCGGATTCAAGGTATTGCGAGTTAGCATTGAGGTAAGAGCTTGGCACGCCTGCGGATACAAAGCTGACCCATTGAGGGCCATTGTGATGGGCGTGACATTTTGATTGCTAAAATTGAGAAGACTTGAGTAAGTTGTCAGCCAGCAGGTGGGGTTAGAATGGAATGTACTTTTGTAAGGCATATTTAATGATTTCCTGCGATAGCCGCTTCATATTGAAGCCGCCCTTCTGCTCCTGGCTGAGCACTTGGATCAGCACCTGCGAGTAGACGTACGTGTGCTGGCCATGGCACACCATGCGCGCACACTCCTGGATGGCGCCGTGAACATCATCGGGATTATTCAGGAACTTAACAATTGAGGTTTTGAGTACGCGGGAGAATACTTCAATTTGCTGTGCGGCCGTGGAGATTGATGTTATCTCACTTTGAAAACCAGCGTCCGATATTAGCTTGATTGTGAAGTTGAGCATCAGGCAGTCCGGATATTCTTCAGCCAGGCGATAGATCAACGATCGCCACGTATAATGATCAATCATCTCCGTTAGCCAGTCCGGCGTCTCGCCCTCTTCGGTGAATATCGTGTCCGCTTTCTTCGGATCGAACGACTTTAGAATCATTTCCTTTAAATGGTTCTCCACCATTGCCTGCACCTCGGTCACCTTCACTCCCGCTAGAATTAACCATTCGGCAAGCAGGTTTGCCATCTGGGCCACCGCTTTGTAGTTCTCCGATAGCATGGAAATCACTTCTTCCGGCGAGCCACCGGATTGAAAGTAGCGCTTCAGCTGCGTGAAGATGCCGGGTTCCATGATGTAGTCGGGCGTTAGAAACTTTTCGAGGCATTCTTGTATCGTCTTTTGTGGATTGTCTTCGTGCAGCTCCTGCGTTTTAAAAAAGCAGGCAAGTTTGTTTTGATCGGTCAGATTGGTATTGACATAAATGTGAAATTGATGTACCTCAGTATTTGGCTGCTTGCTTGTGCGGCCCTGCCATCCAGAATCTTCGTATTCTACCTCCATTTTTATGGTAAAAGAACGCTAGTATGCTGATTAAAATCTGTATATTTTAATATTATTTATAATTGGCATTAGGTGCTTTCATGCCTATTGCATTGCCGGTGCATTGTTATTATCGATACATAAATGCTGACGATGAAGTATTCGATATATTTTCAAAGCATTGCATTCCAAATTTAGCTATGGTGTTGAATTTTGTTACTAAGTAAATAATAAAATAATGTAACTATATCCACTAAAACACGTTTCCTTTTTAATATTTATATACAAAATCATTCGATATTAAGCGGTTAATGCAGACGATTAATCGTTAATGCACTGATGAGCTAGCATCCCTTATCAACACTGCAAACTTGAGCAGCCCTATTTATCACTGGTACAGCTTTACTTATTCAGGGCTGCCAACTAAATCGATAAGTTGCTTTACTATATCGAAAAATGTTGTATTAAAAGTCGGTTCAGCTTAAAAAAAAATTCAAATGTTATATCTGTATGGATTTATGCATATAAAAAATAATTTGTATACAGGTTTTTCGTTAAAATATATTTTACTGATAGTTGCAATTTTGTATGACAAAATATTATAGGAAATTGTATTCAGATATTTGCATCAATAGATTTACTTATTCCTTTCGGCATTGGCGGCTCTAAAAACATATCGTTTACAGCTTTCATAAGAAAGTCGGGTATCAAACATGCTACTGTACAAATAATAATGTAAAGCCACATGGGAAGTGAACTTAAGAACATGTTAAAAACGTGGTAAAGAGTGCTGCTACTGTCCAAGTTGTAGAGATAAGTGCTCAACACAAATGCAAATATGGATGCAACAATAAAGGCAAAATTGAGATAACTCATGTAATGCGAAACCAGAAGTACCTTTAGGTTACCCACAATAACAAGTACAATTATAAGCATGGTGCCAAAATTGGAAAGGTCAGCAGTTTGGCCGTCGTTGAGGACGACGTTATTGTCATATGAAATTGCATACGCAAAGTAAAAGATAATGAAGGTCTGAATGGCGCCATTAATAATCCAAATCGTGAATGTTCTCCATGAGGTTAGCCTGTTGTGCGCAATTCCTTTGTAGAGCGTTGGGAACCTGAAATCACAATTACAATTTCGATTTATGAATTTTGCATTACATATAAGCTGCAAGCTCACCTTAACAAGGTATTTTCACTATAATGCTTGTCGGACATGGCCAAGTACGTAAAACTGAAGGATATGTAGATAATATCGAATAGCCAAAGGTACAACTCGTTGTACACATTTGTCGCCGAATACAAATCGTAGACTTGAAATAGCGCCATGCAGCCAGTGATGATAATATTCTTATAGCAGTAGAAGAGCACCATAAATGCCAGTCGCTCCGTATTATAATGGCCGTGAACGAGCAGCAGTCGTTGCAGCATATGGAATTTGGCTATGGCATAGTCTGCACTCCGGGCTGCCTGTTTGCCCTCAACACCGGAGATGCCGATGCCAATGTGCGCCTCCTGTATCATGGACACATCATTGGCCCCATCACCGATGGCGGCTGTAATGTGCTTGCCCGACTTCTTAATCCGCATCACTATTTCGCTCTTTTGCAGCGGACTCAGGCGACAACAGAGCACGGCTTTGCATTTCAGCGCCACCTCAGCGAATTTCTCCGGCATGTGCAACAGGAGGGCAGAGACTGTTGTGCCATCGATGACCAGACACGTGGGCTTCGATGACTTATCCGCAGCGATGCCAAGGTCGACCTGATGCAGTCGCTCTTCCAGCTCGGACGGATCGGTAATGCTGATCAGAAAGTGTACATCAGCTACTGGCGGTATGTGCTTGCATGCCATGCCAATGGAGAAGGCCGTCTCCACCTTGTCGCCCGTCAGTATCCAAATCTTTAAGCCAGCTTCCTGCAGTGCAACTAATGTCTTATCCACATCGTCCTGTAGTGCATCCTCCAAGGCCGTAGCACCCAGCAGATCAAGCTCTGAGAAAAAAAGGAAAAATTCGAATACATTATAATCAAGCCATGATCCAAACTGCCTTGGAATCGCAAATCTGATAAGTTTTGACAAAGTTATGGGAGTTTTAAATCTTGGAAAGTCATTTCTAAGAAACTTTTTCATGTCTCGGTCATTGGCCAGACACTTATTGTCTGGATGAACGAGATTATACTCAAATTTAGTCCAAAAATATCAATTTTTTTAAGTATATTTGTAAATTGATCTTGCTGTTATAAAAATGATCCAAGCTTCTGGTTTTTCTTCCATAAATTGGCGTTGTAATTTAAATTATAATCCTATGCCTAAACCTAAACTTGAAAGCAAAATCTAAACCTTGACCTTAACCTTAACCTCAACCCCAACCTTAACCTTAACCCCAACCTTAACCCCAACCTTAACCTTAGCCCTTAACCCTAAATCTTATCCTTACCCTTAACCTTAACCCTAAATCTTATCCTTAACCCCAACCTTAACCCCATCCTTAACCCCAACCTTAACCCCAACCTTAACGTTAACCTTAACCTTAACCCCAACCTTAACCTTAACCTCAACCTGAACCTTAACCCTTAACCCTAAATCTTATCCTTAACCTTAACCTTAACCACAACCTTAACCCCAACCTTAGCCCCAACCTTAACCCCAACCTTAACCTTAACCCGAACCTTAACCTTAACCCTAACCTTAACCCCAACCTTAAGCTTAATCCTTAACCCTACTTGTATTTTTGGAATCTTACCCACTTCGATGCTCTCATAGCACTCGGAAATAAGCTCTTTTCGATTGCTCAGTTGAATATTGATATCCTTGCAGGCTGCGACAAATGTGGCATATTCGGTTTCCGCCAGCGTTCGCCTGGCAACAGCGAGGGTGCGCAAACCCTGCTTGGCATACTCTGTTATTTGCGCATCTGTCTGAGCAATGGCCAATGTCTGATGGCAGCGCGGCAGTATTGAAGATTCGGCACCTTTGCTATAGAGCCAGAGGACACCGCTAGCATCCCGAATGATGACACTCATACGCTTTCTCTCCGAGCTGAACTCGAGCACATGCAGCCGCTCGTAGTGCAGATCGCCAGAGTCGCTGCCTCCAAAGATGCGGCCCAGATGCATGCGGTTATTGTCGATGCCTTTAAAAATCAGGCCCAATTTAGCGCAGCCTTCCAGTATGGCCTTCTCATCGGGACTAGATGCCTGGTATCTGCCAATAATCTCATTCGTTATCAGGTTTTCGTGCTCCGAGTGAGTTTCCGCGGACTTCTCATCACTATTTTCCAGCACATCCACCGTATGACACAAGGCCAGTGCCTCAAAGAAGTTCATTTCCACGGTCTGAAAACGATGCACAGTGAAAAATACTAGTTACATTTTGAAACTATATGATCTTGATCTTAGACTTTTATGCTGCAACCTTACGAAAAATATTCCAAAATAGTTTAATTTGAATACAAACTGCACTTAATTTGAAACTATAGGCATTTTAAGTTGCTTTAAATATGTTTCGCTAAACAAATTTGGACTCTTTTTGCTAAAAATTGAAACTAAAATGGGAGTGACAAAAGAAATCATACCTCATTTGTAGAATATAAAAAAATATACTCAGAGTTTATTCAATAGTTATAACACATACTTTAATAATTGAAAAGCAATAATAAAATATGCATGTACGTATACGTAATATATTATAATACACAAGTATATGTATCACCTACATATATGTATATATCATATCTTGTTAATTTTTGCTCTCTCATTTCTTTAGTCTGATATGGTTTAAATTTCTTAAATTTTTGGTAATGTTATGTATATAAGCTGTTTTAGTTTTAAATTAAAGGTATATTTTTGGCATTTGATCAATAGTCAAGAATACTCACATTCTTGGAGTCCAGTTCGTGGCTTTCGTCTGCAGCTGGACAGTATAGTTGGGTGTTCTGTAAGTGGTAGTTGTTGCCCCCCACGAAGCACTTGAGGAAGATCATTTGGTTTTTGGTTAGGGTGCCCGTTTTGTCCGAGAAGAGTATATTGATTTGGCCCAGATCCTCATTTAAGTTGGAAGCATTCACTGCACAGGGCTGATCCGTCTCCTCATCGTACAGCCTCAAGTCCGACTTCATAAATAGAGCCCCGAAGACGCGATACAGCTCAATATTCATATACATCGAAATTGGCACCATGTAATTGAACAATATCAGAAAGGATAGAAAATCCTCAAAGATTTGCAAGACTTTATTGTAATCGATGGGTGGACCCAAGTAGTACATGGTTGGATAAACATTTGCCGCCTTCTGCCTGAAAATAATGCATCATATTATTAATATTCGTATTGTAATTGAGGTTCTCATGTGGACAGAAATTAATTGGTTTTTTTTTCTTGTTAATTTTAAACAGAAAAAGTCGCTTTGGGAACTTTAAGCACGATTGGATATATTTTAAAGAAGCTGATCTTCAATACATTTTTTTTTAAAATTGGAAATATAGAAAAGTGATTTGTAAGAAGCCAAAGGAACAATGATTCAAAGGTCGTTTTCGATCAATTTTCAATCACGAAAATTTCAAATCACGAAATTTAATTCCTAATCGATTGTGGGTATCACAATTAGTATAAAAATCCATATGAAATCCAATTTGAGGGGTGTTCATTTGTCAGTCTAAAATCAAGCCAATAATACCTGCATTTTTAGCTTGAAGAGTGCTTTTTAATACCCTAGAAATGCCCTTTGAAGATTTAAGACTTATGTGAGTTTGCAAAAGTGAACAAAATTTCATGGTTCATTGTATTTCCTCTAAATATTTTTTTCATTTTTGTTTTAAGCACCTTTGAAACAGAAACCACTTAACTACATACTTTGACTTTGATTTATCATTAAGAGAATGAGGATTTCAGATGAGGTTTCAGATTATTATTTTCAATTGAGCCAAATATATGTATAAAACTAAACTAAAAATTGAGAGAAATATATACAGATATGTATTTGAGAGCAGCTTCCACTTACCGTTCGATAATGTGGAGGATGCACACCACAATCACCATTCCCACAATGAGTGCTATGATGAACTTGGTGATGTACTGCTCACTGGATGCGCATATGTACTATTTGCACAAGGTTCAAAGCCACAAATCAAATTCAACCATAAGCAGCAAGTGGGTGTGTTTGCTTATCTTTGACTCGGATTTGGCATGCATATTTTTAGTTCTCTTTTAAAAATCGTAGAATATTTAGGGACGTAATCAAATGGCGTTAGCCTGGCCTTTATTCAATGTTTTTCTTTTTAATCACGACTGAAGGAATCAGAAAATAGGACGACTAATTTAACTCACGATTCGTGTTGCAGTTTCATGAAATTTGGGCGATTGCTCAATTTCAATTTTTTGTTTTCGGCTTGTCGAAGCTATTTCATATACATAAGTATATAAAAGTCATAAATGTGGCATATATAATTTTTTTTGTATTTTTTTTTTTTTATTCAAACCTGTTGTAAATATTTAAGTCTTTTATCGAAGAATGCAATAATTTTGTTAAACATTAGTTTGGGAACATATCCCAGCAAGTCATACATTTAACGAGCTCAACACAAGAGAGTATATTATATACAACAATCGGACTTTTAGTGTACGTTTATATTTAAACATGCATTCATACAATTGAAGACCTTTGTATGAGTTACAAATGATCATTGGTTGCAATAAATCCATGTGATTTGAATTTTTAAACTGTCTTTCTTTAGCATGTTGTACATATATGGAAACGAGACAGAGAGAGACAGCGAGAAGTTGATAGCTCAAGTCAAAGGGGGTGCGAAGAGTGCAAAGCATACGGTGGATTAGACAACATCGTTTTTTAGATACGAATATGAAAATTGGATATTGGACTTTACTCTTTAAAGATACATGGTAACTGCTACATGGACTTAAAATGATAGCTTGATACCTTAACTGCTAAAAAACCGACTGCTATACGGTGGTATAATGGGCCTTACAGTGAACTGAAAGATAGAGAAAAACAGTTTAGTAAAATGACTAGTTGTATTGTGGTTCTTAGAGACATACCAATGAATTCAGAGACGGGATCGTTGTCACCCTCGCCGCGCATTGTGCCCGTGATCTCCTCGTTCTCGACCATCGGCAGAAAGAGCTGCACAAACTCTGGCGAGTAGGGATGAGTGATCGTTTCAAGCACTTCGGTAACAAAGTAGCGAATCAAGGAGACGTCTGTATCCTCAATTGCACAGCATTGTTTGATGTATCGCAGCACGGGCACGACACAGCCGCGCGTCAACAGATTGACCATGCGATCCAGAATCATCTTCTTCATCTCCAGCTGCACAAGGATCTCCAATTCATCCTGCTTGGACTCGAACAAACGTATAAGTAAAAACAGTATTTGCTGCTGCAGTGTGGGATGCACCCCAGCAACTTCATCAAGTACAGCTAAATGTGTGGGGCAGCTGTCGGTAGACAGCTTGAAGTAGGATGGTTCCATAACAACGTTTTCAATCCAACGGATGACGCCAACGCCCACAACGGGATACCTTAAGGGAGACAATACGATATAGACAGATAGATCTTAGTAAAAATGTAAATGCTTACTTTATGCAGTTGTAGAGCGTCTGCAGCTCGGCAATAAGCTCAGTGGAGCCTTGGTCCACATTGCAGATGGCATGCGCCTTCTCAATTGCCTGAATTGTGCTCTTCAGTTCGTCCTTGTTCAGCGTCCTTTCGGTCAGGGGCCGTTTCTTTGCCGGCTGATCAATAACAGACGAGGCGTAGGCCAGCAAGTAAACATACTTGGGCTTATGTTCTGGATTTATTTTGACACCCGAACGGAACAACGCATCAACGAGCAGCTCCAGAAACTGTGGATTGCGTATCAGATCGATTGGTGGCGGATCGGAGCCCGAATAGTTGCGAAACAGCACGGTTATATCCGCCGGATTCAAGGTATTGCGAGTTAGCATTGAGGTAAGAGCTTGGCACGCCTGCGGATACAAAGCTGACCCATTGAGGGCCATTGTGATGGGCGTGACATTTTGATTGCTAAAATTGAGAAGACTTGAGTAAGTTGTCAGCCAGCAGGTGGGGTTAGAATGGAATGTACTTTTGTAAGGCATATTTAATGATTTCCTGCGATAGCCGCTTCATATTGAAGCCGCCCTTCTGCTCCTGGCTGAGCACTTGGATCAGCACCTGCGAGTAGACGTACGTGTGCTGGCCATGGCACACCATGCGCGCACACTCCTGGATGGCGCCGTGAACATCATCGGGATTATTCAGGAACTTAACAATTGAGGTTTTGAGTACGCGGGAGAATACTTCAATTTGCTGTGCGGCCGTGGAGATTGATGTTATCTCACTTTGAAAACCAGCGTCCGATATTAGCTTGATTGTGAAGTTGAGCATCAGGCAGTCCGGATATTCTTCAGCCAGGCGATAGATCAACGATCGCCACGTATAATGATCAATCATCTCCGTTAGCCAGTCCGGCGTCTCGCCCTCTTCGGTGAATATCGTGTCCGCTTTCTTCGGATCGAACGACTTTAGAATCATTTCCTTTAAATGGTTCTCCACCATTGCCTGCACCTCGGTCACCTTCACTCCCGCTAGAATTAACCATTCGGCAAGCAGGTTTGCCATCTGGGCCACCGCTTTGTAGTTCTCCGATAGCATGGAAATCACTTCTTCCGGCGAGCCACCGGATTGAAAGTAGCGCTTCAGCTGCGTGAAGATGCCGGGCTCCATGATGTAGTCGGGCGTTAGAAACTTTTCGAGGCATTCTTGTATCGTCTTTTGTGGATTGTCTTCGTGCAGCTCCTGCGTTTTAAAAAAGCAGGCAAGTTTGTTTTGATCGGTCAGATTGGTATTGACATAAATGTGGAATTGATGTACCTCAGTATTTGGCTGCTTGCTTGTGCGGCCCTGCCATCCAGAATCTTCGTATTCTACCTCCATTTTTATGGTAAAAGAACGCTAGTATGCTGATTAAAATCTGTATATTTTAATATTATTTATAATTGGCATTAGGTGTTTTCATGCCTATTGCATTGCCGGTGCATTGTTATTATCGATACATAAATGCTGACGATGAAGTATTCGATATATTTTCAAAGCATTGCATTCCAAATGTAGCTATGGTGTTGAATTTTGTTACTAAGTAAATAATAAAATAATGTAACTATATCCACTAAAACACGTTTCCTTTTTAATATTTATATACAAAATCATTCGATATTAAGCGGTTAATGCAGACAATTAATCGTTAATGCACTGATGAGCTAGCATCCCTTATCAACACTGCAAACTTGAGCAGCCCTATTTATCACTGGTACAGCTTTACTTATTCAGGGCTGCCAACTAAATCGATAAGTTGCTTTACTATATCGAAAAATGTTGTATTAAAAGTCGGTTCAGCTTAAAAAAAAATTCAAATGTTATATCTGTATGGATTTATGCATATAAAAAATAATTTGTATACAGGTTTTTCGTTAAAATATATTTTACTGATAGTTGCAATTTTGTATGACAAAATATTATAGGAAATTGTATTCAGATATTTGCATCAATAGATTTACTTATTCCTTTCGGCATTGGCGGCTCTAAAAACATATCGTTTACAGCTTTCATAAGAAAGTCGGGTATCAAACATGCTACTGTACAAATAATAATGTAAAGCCACATGGGAAGTGAACTTAAGAACATGTTAAAAACGTGGTAAAGAGTGCTGCTACTGTCCAAGTTGTAGAGATAAGTGCTCAACACAAATGCAAATATGGATGCAACAATAAAGGCAAAATTGAGATAACTCATGTAATGCGAAACCAGAAGTACCTTTAGGTTACCCACAATAACAAGTACAATTATAAGCATGGTGCCAAAATTGGAAAGGTCAGCAGTTTGGCCGTCGTTGAGGACGACGTTATTGTCATATGAAATTGCATACGCAAAGTAAAAGATAATGAAGGTCTGAATGGCGCCATTAATAATCCAAATCGTGAATGTTCTCCATGAGGTTAGCCTGTTGTGCGCAATTCCTTTGTAGAGCGTTGGGAACCTGAAATCACAATTACAATTTCGATTTATGAATTTTGCATTACATATAAGCTGCAAGCTCACCTTAACAAGGTATTTTCACTATAATGCTTGTCGGACATGGCCAAGTACGTAAAACTGAAGGATATGTAGATAATATCGAATAGCCAAAGGTACAACTCGTTGTACACATTTGTCGCCGAATACAAATCGTAGACTTGAAATAGCGCCATGCAGCCAGTGATGATAATATTCTTATAGCAGTAGAAGAGCACCATAAATGCCAGTCGCTCCGTATTATAATGGCCGTGAACGAGCAGCAGTCGTTGCCATGGCATAGTCTGCACTCCGGGCTGCCTGTTTGCCCTCAACACCGGAGATGCCGATGCCAATGTGCGCCTCCTGTATCATGGACACATCATTGGCCCCATCACCGATGGCGGCTGTAATGTGCTTGCCCGACTTCTTAATCCGCATCACTATTTCGCTCTTTTGCAGCGGACTCAGGCGACAACAGAGCACGGCTTTGCATTTCAGCGCCACCTCAGCGAATTTCTCCGGCATGTGCAACAGGAGGGCAGAGACTGTTGTGCCATCGATGACCAGACACGTGGGCTTCGATGACTTATCCGCAGCGATGCCAAGGTCGACCTGATGCAGTCGCTCTTCCAGCTCGGACGGATCGGTAATGCTGATCAGAAAGTGTACATCAGCTACTGGCGGTATGTGCTTGCATGCCATGCCAATGGAGAAGGCCGTCTCCACCTTGTCGCCCGTCAGTATCCAAATCTTTAAGCCAGCTTCCTGCAGTGCAATTAATGTCTTATCCACATCGTCCTGTAGTGCATCCTCCAAGGCCGTAGCACCCAGCAGATCAAGCTCTGACAAAAAAAGGAAAAATTCGAATACATTATAATATCGATATTTCAGGTCAAGCCATGATCAAAACTGCCTTGGAATCGGAAATCTGATAAGTTTTGACAAAGTTATGGGAGTTTTGTGTGTCGGTCATTGGCCAGACACTTATTGTCCGGATGAACGAGATTATACTCAAATTTAGTCCAAAAATATCAATTTTTTTTAAGTATATTTGTAAATTGATCTTGCTGTTATGAAAATGATCCAAGCTTCTGGTTTTTCTTCCATAAATTGGTGTTGCAATTTAAATTATAATCCTATGCCTAAACCTAAACTTGAAAGCAAAATCTAAACCTTAACCTTAACCTTAACCCTAAATCTTAACCTTAACCTCAACCTTAACCTTAATCCCAACCTTAACCTGAGCCCTTAACCCTAAATCTTATCCTTAACCTTAACCTTAACCCTAAATCTTATCCTTAACCCCAACCTTAACCCCATCCTTAACCCCAACCTTAACCCCAACCTTAACCTTAACCCCAAACTTAACCTTATCCTCAACCTGAACCTTAACCTTTAGCCCTAAATCTTATCCTTAACCTTAACCTTAACCCCAACCTTAACCTCAACCCGAACTTTAACCTTAACCCTAACTTTAACCCCAACCTTAAGCTTAATCCTTAACCCTACTTGTATTTTTGGAATCTTACCCACTTCGATGCTCTCATAGCACTCGGCAATAAGCTCTTTTCGATTGCTCAGTTGAATATTGATATCCTTGCAGGCTGCGACAAATGTGGCATATTCGGTCTCCGCCAGCGTTCGCCTGGCAACAGCGAGGGTGCGCAAGCCCTGCTTGGCATACTCTGTTATTTGCGCATCTGTCTGAGCAATGGCCAATGCCTGATGGCAGCGCGGCAGTATTGAAGATTCGGCACCTTTGCTATAGAGCCAGAGCACACCGCTCGCATCCCGAATGATGACACTCATACGCTTTCTCTCCGAGCTGAACTCGAGCACATGCAGCCGCTCGTAGTGCAGATCGCCAGAGTCGCTGCCTCCAAAGATGCGGCCCAGATGCATGCGGTTATTGTCGATGCCTTTAAAAATCAGGCCCAATTTGGCGCAGCCTTCCAGTATGGCCTTCTCATCGGGACTAGATGCCTGGTATCTGCCAATAATCTCATTCGTTATCAGGTTTTCGTGCTCCGAGTGAGTTTCCGCGGATTTCTCATCACTATTTTCCAGCACATCCACCGTATGACACAAGGCCAGTGCCTCAAAGAAGTTAAAAAAAAAAAAAAAAAAAAAAAAAAAAAAAAAAAAAAAAAAAAAAAAAAAAAAAAAAAAAAAAAAAAAAAAAAAAAAAAAAAAAAAAAAAAAAAAAAAAGGACTTGTTGCCCGTATAGCGGCTGTTCAACTGCAGCTTGGTGGACATGCCAGTGTAGATGGCACAGCCCAGGACACGTTGCTGTCCCCTGATGCGAACGCCACGCAACAATAGGTTCTCGATTCCCAGGGGTATTGGTCCCGGATTGGCTTCTGCTCCCGTCTCGAATTCGATGCGTCCATTAAAGCGGTAGAGATCAGCAGTGGATGGCTCGCAGATGATGTAGCCCGAGCTGTGGCCAGTCGATCCATGTGTGTAGTTGGTTGGCCCAAAGACTGGCTTCAGATTCGTCTCGCCGTCCAAGTTGGCCGTGTTCACAAAGCACATGTTCTCCGCTCCGGACGAGTGCAGCAACACCAAATCGCAGGGTACATAGCTGGCACTGGTCACTACCACAATATCGCCCGGCACTATGAATTCCGATGCGATGCTCTGTTCTTTGCCATTGCGTATCACGGTAACTGAAATCATCCAAAGCCAATAACCAATTAGAACGCTAGATGCGAACGTGCTCAACTAATATATAGCCTGTACCTGTAACGTTTTCTATATAGATATATAAATATATATATTTTAAACTGTAAGCGTGGAAGACCCCCTAAAGTTACCTTAGAATGACAAGGCAAATTGATCTGGCCATGTCCGTCTGTCTGTCTGTCTCTATGTATGCAAACTAGTCCCTCAATTTTTTAACTATTGCGTTGAAATTTTGCACGGACACTTATTATTCAAATGTACAGCACATTGGTCGGAACCAGCCGGATCGGACAACTATATCTTATAGCTGCCATACAACTAGAAGTCGCTTTTGGCCATATATTCGATATTTTCAAAGCAATCGCCTTCCATTTCCTTGTACACTTGAACATCCGTATAACTCATCAATGTTTAAAATCTCAAATCAATTGAGTTATAAATAGCAAAGGTGTATACGAGCAAACAAACAGGTAGAAAGAAAACTGCCTAAATGTTCCAGAATAGTATAAAATCTTCGGCACTCAGAATATAATCCTTCCCCACTTGCTAAATATTGTATGTCTATTATACCATGCGACAATCTTAGCACAGATAATCTGTGTTAACCAAAACTAAATTACAAAATCAAAAAATTGAATCTTGTTTTCAATTTGGACTTTGGCGCCTTTTTCAAAACGTTCTGTTAACCAAAATATGTAGGTTTTATTTGATAATTCTCCTGGGACAGCTATATATTTTGGCAAATTTGGAGCCTCTAGGCCATATGTTGTTTGAGATCCGATAATAGTCTATGCCTGTCACATAATTATACAAATTGAAGACATTTTGAATGGACTCACTAAGTTTACCAACCATTTCTTGTATTCACAATTTTATCATTTTTCGCTCGGGAATAGTCCTCGACACCTTCCTTGAGAGAAGTTACGACCATCACGAATAGCAGCGGCAAAAGTGATGTCATGGGAGATATGGTGTCATCTGTGAATGCAAGTTAGTAGTAGTGGATAGTTCATAGCATATTGCATATAGCATATGGATGTTCACATACTAACGAAGAAAGACACAATTGTGATGAGCAGGAAGTAAAAGTAGACGGCTCGTCGGAACTGCTCGTAGAAGTTCAATGGGACAAAGGTGAGCCAGGTGTATTTGGTTGTTTTCACCCGATTGAGCGGAGGGTTCTTGCGCAGATTGGCATTACCGATGGTTATGCGGAGTGGATTCTTGGCGCTATCACTGGAGGTCTTCATGGTGAGTTCCTTGAATGTCCATACGGGTCCGTACTCTGTACTTTGATGGATTACGGTTAGCACACGAGTGTTATCTCACCATGCTAAATACCAACTGAAACTTAGCAAACATTTTCTCGTTTAATCGACATTTATAACGCTTATTTTCGGCTCTTTGTGATATGAAGCCCAGCCGAGAGCAAGTGGACAAGTACTCACTAGGCAACACTTAGTCCATCGCATCGTCGGATAATCGCATTATCGGACAACAAGATGTCTTGCCTTGCCTTGCCTTGGCTTTGAGAAAGTCAAGTTGTAGTCTTTGTCCGTAACACAGAAGCTTTTGTCGTTACAAATGTGAAACACTTGCATTGTGGCGATATACATGTTGTCGTACTTATAGATTACCGTTAGCTGTAGATAAGATATAGGTTGTCAATAAGCATATTCCAGGTACATTTACTAGCACTGCCAATTTCACGCCGGTACACATACAAATGAACACTTACCCACATAAGTAAGCGCCTAGGATTTGAACAATTCCAGATTAAATTTGCCAACTTTTGCCATCGTTTGTTTACTTGCCGTCAATCATTCGTTTTTGGAAGAGCTTGAGCGAAAGCTCGTCTGAAACATTAAGCTCTTCAATAATACCACAGACTGATGTATTTATAGACGTCAGACCTTATGACGATCCGGCTGACTAAGCGCCCAACACTGTAATAGTATCGCTGACTCATCTAACTGATATTTGTATTTGGTCGTTCACCCGAAACGTATGTTCAACTATGTTTTACGACTGCAAATAAAATATCTAATATTTATATACATATATGCATTTTTGTTATGGTTTTGCTTACTTAACTAAATGCTTTAGTATACGCTGTTCCTAATGAGCTCAAGTGTTTATCGTGCATGCGTATACTTGATATTTTATTATATGCGTATACTTGATATTTTATTTATGTGTATTTTTTGTTAGCTCAAACTAGTACTTAAAATCAATCATAATTAAAATACATATCCGAACACATATATATATATCAATATCTATCAAATTGTTACATTTTCATATATATTTAAGGCATATATTGAAAGCATTTGTTTATTTACATATTTATTTAGTGTTTACTAAAGAAAGTCGAAAAATAATTGAACGCAAAAAACATATACAGTAAAATTTTAAAAAAATCAACAAATTAATTTAAAAATTTATGCAAAGGTTAGGAAAAACACAGAAAAAATCACAATTAAATAAAAAATGTAAGAAAAAATTGAAAAAGCTTAAGAAAAAACCTAAAATATTAGATTAACTCTGCCCGGAAGTGGAGTAGGGGAAATATTTGCTGCATAGACCTTTGATTAAAGCAATCGTAAGTGTATAATCAGTAATCTACCTTTCCGAATTTCTGACTTATCGCTAAAAACAAAAAAACTCCAATGGGCGTGACAAAAAAATATTTACACTTTGTGTGCAATTTTGAATGAAACAAATTTGTTTTAATTATGAAATGAAAAGTAAATCTAAAAAAATAAAGCGGGAAATAGTTATATATACACTGAGAGAAACGTTAAGCATAGCATAAATATCAAGTTTGATTTTCGCCAGACACAGTGAATACACAATAAAATGTAAGCACGAATTGTATGCACTGGTAACATGTTTTGTCACCTCATTATTCAACATATATAGACCGATATTGCGGCACATAATGTGCCAGATAAGGCATGTGTGTATATGATGTGTATGCGACGTATATATGCAGTTGTATGTTGCGATTTCTTGAGCGCACTCCGTCAACTATCAACTGGCAGCTATCGGAAATTATTCAACCCATCAGCCGAGCTAGTTTTCCCATAAGACCCATTCCCGTTCCGTACACCAATGGATGGATCCGTACGTGAGTCAAGTCTATGGGCTGTTTCGTTGCTGCCATGTGTGCGTGTGTATGAATCAATGACTTAAGATAAGATATTGTTATCGACTTTATCTCTTTGGTTTGGCTACGTTCAAAAAAAAACAAGTGGAGAAGGATTATCTTCGGCGTGCCGAAGATTAAATACTCTTTTCGAACCTTAAAGCAATTTTTACTATTTTTCCGTGACTGCTTAGTTAATTCGCAGATATTAATGTCGCATACATATACCCCTACATATAAAATAAAATATATAAAGGTATTCATGTAAACAGGGACGTTTCACTATCCGCAGCTCGTGGACGCGTCCCTTAGCATTCATAAGTGCTACCGAATTGAACAATATACAAGTTTCAGTTTTTCCAAAAAGTCAAAACTACATTACATATGTATACTACAATATACATACCAAATTTTGTGCCTGTTGCTCTTATACCTTTCAAGGCCGCTGTCGGAAATTGAATTGTCATAAAACTTAATCTGAACATACGAGAGCTTATATTCAGAATTTGAGATCCATATTTTTTTTCGCGTGTCATTGGTTTTGCCAATGAATTTAAATTTTTCTTTTGAATTATTCTATTAAAGCTACTTTATGTATGAAAAAAAAAATTAGAAACAATTTAGGAAATTGAAAATAAATGAATTTGACTACAGCTATTATATATTTGAAAAGAAGAATAAGAAAAATGAAAATAAATGACCAGTCGCCGCTGGTTTCGAACCCAGGTCCTCTCGCTCACCAGTTCGCACCTTTACCCACTACGCCACAAGCCGTTTTGATGATCGCTGACAAAATCCCTTGAAGAGCAGACTGTCAAAAGCTTTCTTGTTTTGCTTTGTACTGCTTACACCAAGCAGTTTTAAGAATCGCTAACAAACTCGATTTATACTGAGCTTTTGTTTTTTCGCGTGGCATTGTTTTTGTTCTAAGCCATTGAAAGCAAATGAATTTGATTACAGTTATTATATATTTGAAAAGAAGAATAAGAAAAAATGAAAATAAATGACCAGTCGCCGCTGGTTTCGAACCCGGGTCCTCTCGCTCACCAGTTCGCAACTTTACCCACTACGCCACAAGCCGTTTCGATGATCGCTGACAAAATTGCTTGAAGAGCCGACTGTTACAAATTTCCTTCTTTTGTTTTCCTGCAACCTGCAACTCGCGTTTGTCAGCATTTGTTTTTTCGCGTGGCATTGTTTTTGTTCTAAGCTATTGGAAGCAAATTAATTTGATTACAGTTATATATTTGGAAGGAAGAAAAAGAAAAAAGTATTAAATTAACAATCAGTCGCCGCCGAGGCTCGAACTTGAACTTGCGAAACATGCGTTCGTTAGCGCGGCTCTTTACGCCATACGCCACAAACCGTTTTGATGATCGGTGGCAAAATACCTTGAAGAGCAGACTATCAAAAGCTTTCTTGCGCTTGACTTTGTTTGCTCAGACTATCAAAAGCTTTCTTGCGCTTGACTTTGTTTGCTCATATGCACCTGTTTTTTCAAAATATTTAATGACGCATATCTTCGCTGTTTATGACTCAATCGATTTGCGATTTTACCCATCGATGAGTTATATGGATGTTCAAGTGTACAAGGAAATTTAAGGCAATTGCTTTGAAAACATCGGATTTATGGCCAAAACCGACTTTGAGGTGTATGGCAGCTATAAGATATAGTGGTCCGATCCGGCCGGCTCCGACCAATGTGCTGTCCCCTTGAATAATAAGTGTCTGTGCAAAGTTGCATCGCGATAGCTCAAAAACTGAGGGACTAGTTTGCATACATACAGACAGACAGACAGACAGACAGACAGACAGACAGACAGACAGACAGACGGACATGGCTAGATCAATTTGTTTTTTTTTTATAAGCATATTGGCAGTAACTTTTGGGGGTCTCAGACGCTTCCTTCTATGCGTTACAAACTTCAGGACAAACTTAATATACTATTTTCTTCGAAAAGAGTATAAAATAGCGCTGCTGACAGTTGCTGTTTAAGAGAGCGAATAGCGTTACAATACATGGATCTCAAATGGAGCTACTTTGGCTTTATCTTTGAACGTTATTTCGATATGAACATGCCTATATATACGTATATACATGCATATATATATATACATATATTTGAATACGTATGTCTATCGCTCTCTTAGATTGATGATCCAGAGAATGAAACTAACCGAAAGTAATAAATTTGTTTGTGGGCATTTAGGAATCGTATATACGTATATATATATTTATCGACACACGTTTAGGTAAGCCCACTTTTATGTGTGTGTGTGTGTGTGTGGTCATATCATTGTGAGTACGTACTATCGCTATCAACAATTCTTCGGCAGTTTGCCGATAGATCAGTTTGCGCGTAGAAGGCTTCTCCTTCCTTTGTACACTTGTGCAATTTGAATACATGTTTGCAATTCCATATTAATACTCTCGTATTTTAATTGCATACAGTTCACTCACGATACAACATACAACCACAACAACATATAGTACTTCAAATCATAGCTGCAATATCAACAAAATGGTATGTTTACATATTGCCATAGCTGCTTGTGAACTTGTGTATTATTATTCCTATCCTATTTGCAAATATGTATAATGAAATATTTGAAAATAAAACAAAATTATAAGATACGAATATGGGCATTTTTAAGACAATAACTTCTTTTTGTGTAATTCTTAAAAGTGAAAGTGATTTATCTATTTAGTTTGCATGAAAAATAAGTACTCAATATAAATATGTAAAATATATATGCCAATATATAAGAGTACAATGCACTTTACACTACTTGTAAAGCTAATTGTCTAAGCAAATAAGACTGCTCTTGTAGAAAGTGCCTGAGGGGCAGGATACCCTGTACATAAAGGCACACACCCTTGGCTCTACTGATCACACAATTTGTAGAGCAATCAATAGCTGAAATATACCACATTTGATAAGTGAAATATTATTGATCCGTTTGTGCTATACGATAGCAAATAGCCCCAAAACGAGATGTCTGAAATAGATATTTTTCGATTTTTTCAAATCTGGATTGGGTAAAGTATTATTTAAAGCACTGTTTCCAAATTTGGCCATTTTGCGCCAAAGCTGAATATTTTTAAAATTCTCTTTTATTATTGCCATTAGTTATTTGTTTGTTATCAAGTGTTCTGTATTTAAAATGTTTCTCTAAGGTGACAAATTATAATACGTAATTTACAGCTATTATCCAAGCCAGAATAAAAAGAAAAAAAATAAAAAACTTAATGTGAATCAATTTTTATGGGCTATCGCGAAAAAAATGCCAGACTTAATACTATATAAATAAATATGCGATATCTAGCGAAATAATTGATCGAGTAATTTGGGTTTGTTTTGTTGTTTTTCTGGCAACTGTTGTAATTATTGCGTGTCCAAAACTTGTGTTTCGTATACGTTTTTATGTACTCCCCATAAAGTATGCTATAATATCTGTGTTTATTTAATAAGCGTCATAATGACTTTATTACAAGTATAAATATACATATCCAAGATAAACTCTTGCAATGAACTCTTCGTGTTGTGAAATTCACAGTACACAAATTTTAAGAGAAGATCTCCAAAGCGATTAGCCGGGTGCTCAAGCACCCATCTAGTACAATTACACTCATCTAAGTATTTATGGTATGTACGCTTACTTACTTATCTATGTTGAACTTAGCTTGGTTTTTTATGATATGTAGTCGATATTAATGTTAATGCTATTCATACATATGTGTGTTGTTGAGGGCAAATCATTTGTTGATCAATCCCTGGAAATATCGCTTCGCTACATGAGCTTAACTGTATTAGTCAGCAGCGCAGCCATATAATATTATCAGTTTTGACACTGTTTGTGCTGATATGAGAAAGCCCTCCCTCATCAAGAGCACCAAAAGAGCAACGAGAGCCAAAGAGTTGAGGAGCATGTTAGATTAGTGATTATACAAAGATAACAGTATAAAGTATAGTTGCAGCTCAGTTAGAGTTAAAGCTTACTCTCAGTTCAATTCCGAAGGTTCCACTTCGCTGGCAATATGCCTTATCTGCTGCCATAGACGTTAGACGTGAAACTGTAACTGACACCGAAAAGTACCCGAAAAAACAGTCCGCTTTGGTTGAGGCCGCTGAAAGACGTTGGTTGATTTATCAATTGTTGATATCCCCACGCTCAATCGTTTCTCTTAACTACAGCACACACTGTACTGTACGGTACTCTTACAGTCAGTCCCACATACCTAGATCGATTGCCAGCTGATATTAGCGGTGACCGGCTGTATTCCGGCACTGGCCGTATTCCAAAGGCACTCCCCCGATAAGCACTCGGCCCAATTCCAGCTAAACGATACACAAATCGTTCAGTAGTATGCGATTGCTGCGACTCCGAGCCACATTGTACTTCAACAATAAGAAGAGATCCACGAATCGCACCTTTCGACTTTGCCTGGATTAACTTAAAATGGATATATTTGGCAAGCGGGTGAGTTGCATGCGAAAGTTTTGACTTTGAGATTAGGCTCAACTAACAACAGTGTACTTATAAGCTGCTCTAATCAACAATCTCATTATGATTCTTCATTCCATTCGTTTGTCTCAATGGCTACTCTTTTGATCTGTTCTGTTCTGTTCTGTTCTGGATCCTGTGAATCCTGTGCCTTAATCCGTATTCAATTTCTGTTTTCACGCCTAAAGTTACGGCAATGTTGCGACATCAATATGTCAAATCTCTATCTAGCCCCATACTTATTATCTGAGTATTATCTCTATACTAAAAGTGTGCGTTGATATAACTGTGACACACCTTACCATATATGTACATATAGCACATATTATGCATGTATCTGTATTAACACACAATTCTGGGTCTCAATTTAGCGTTTTTTTTTGGGCCCTTAGTTTAAATGCTATACTATAATGAAAAGTATTTGTACATATGCGATTTGAACAATAGTAGAAACCTTGAGGCTACTTATTATCAAGCATTTATTTGTTGATTTCTTTGCTTATTAAGACGTCATCGGTATAAATAACATAAGTGTAGCCCATTTTTGAAAGTTCATTATTTGTGACAGATAGAAAGCAAAGTTTTTATTATATAGTCTCAAAATCCATACTGCGTCTCAAAAATAAATGAAAAACTATGATAGTTGAGAAAGCTCTGTCCGAAGCAGAACTAAATGGAGTTGAGGTCTCACTTCCAATATCCAGAGAGTAATACAAATATGAATAGTGCTTGGATTCGCGTTAGCTAGCCCAAGAGTTATCATTTTTATCATTTTCACCAATAATTTCAAAATTATTATAAAATAAGTGCTTCAAAATTTGTTTAAAGAAACAAATATATAAAACACACTGTGCCATTAAAAAAAAAAACATGTTGGGAAAAAAGCGTCTTTACATTTATTTTTACCATTAACGAAAAACTAAAAAAAGCATGTAAGAATACAATTATTTTTTCAGTCAAAAATACAAACAAGACCTCCAATTTTAGATTTGGTATGGTAAGAGTTGATCTGTGGAATATTTCAAACCACTTTGCTTAAGCAGATCTTTCGAAAAAAAAACAAACAGCAATTTTAATGCGAAACTAAAATTATTAATATATTTATATCTTATTTTAACATACATATGCAGCTAAAAATTTTCAGTTTTTACTCGTTTCCATTACAATTTTCAAAATACGATGGACGCTTGGAAATTAGACCATTTGAAAATTATAACTACCAGGAATAAGAAACGTTGAAAGTTTAGAATTCCAAATATTTTAAGTTTAGTTTCGCTTTAAAACGAAAATATGTTGTCTAATAATATAATATACATAAGCAATCCCCAAAAGTCATTAAACAGTAGATAATTTCATGGAATTTACAACTATTTTGAATTGATAACAACTCTAAGGCCAAAATGTTATAATTTCCACAGTACATACAACTTTTGAAGAAAATAAATGTATTTGGAAAAACTTTTGCATTTTGGTAAATAATTAAAAAGAAGACCTCAACTAAATGGCTTTGAGCTTGGAAACCGTTCAAGTTTTGGCAATCTATTGGATATTTTTACGGAGTTGAGCACTTTATTAAATATGTTTTGTAATTGTTCGCGTGGATTTTGACAGCGAAATGAATAAACTCAGAATTTGCATGCTAATTGTGCCACTCACAGGGTATATTTTCAAATCGGGTTTTCTCGACTACTGCTCGTTTTTATACAAGAATGTACATTTTAAGCTTAATTATTGCTTAGGCTTAAATATTGCCCACAGTTTAAGCCTTTAAAGCACACTAAGCAAACACATCAAAATCAAAACCAAACTCAAAACAAAACGTTGAGCTCTTGAAACTCAGCTCTTAAAATGCTACATTCAACAATAACTTGTTTCATTTGTAGCTTTAAACGTTTTCAATGCCCTATGCAAACACTTCATATTGTCTTTTAACAGCAGCTAGAAGTTGGCTACTGGGTATTTTGTAGTCGGGCATACTTTTTCTTAGTGTGGATACGGAAATATATTTCGCGCTCGTTTTTCAATTTCAAATTTATGCGTTGCAAAGTATTACTTCTGCTTGATATTCATTAAAAGCTAGGCACAATGCTAAAGTCGGGAGTACTCGACTGTAGATACCATATACTCAGGTCCTAGCCAAAGTACACTTGTACCTGACTCATATATATATATGTATATATTGTCATACTGATCGACTGATCAAGATTATATATGTATTATGTACTGTGAGCTATATGTAAGAACAACAATATTATCTTAGCTATTTCACTTTGTACATAGCTCATGAATTGAGTATAGAATTGAACAATCGCTATCTCAAATAGGAATTCCACAATTTCAAGACAATTTGTGATAATAATTTAAATAAAAACAAGTGGGAAAGGATTATTTCATACTCTTTTCGAACCTTCAGACAATTTTCACCCTGCCAACTGCAGCACTTTCATATGCTGTAAGAATTGATATCATATAAATTTAAATTTTCTATTGAAATATTAAGATATAGTGGTCCGATCCGGCCTGTTCCGACCAATGTGCTGTCCCTTTAAATAAAAAGTCTATGTGCAAAGTTTGATCACGATAGCTGAAAAACTGAGGGACTAGTTTGCATACATACAGACAGACAGACGGACGGACATGGCAGATCAATTTGTTTTGTCATTCTAAGCATACTGGCAGCAACTTTTCGGGTCTCCGACGCTTCCTTCTATGCGTTACAAACTTGAGCACAAACTTAATATACTATTTTCTTCGAAAAGAGTATAAAGATACATATTCTGCAGTACAATAGTTTTTTTTGCAGGGTATTGCGACTTCGTGCAATGATCGCAAGCAATACATTATATATAGTCAGTCGAATATCGACGAACTTGACGACTGGCATGCACTTTGAACTTATAACTAGAGAATTCGAGCAGTGGGAACTACGTCCCGAATTCTCAGTAGGTTTCTCGTCAATAACTTTCAGCTGCTTACAAACATACAAACATACAAACAAGCAAACATACAAACATGCCTACATAGACAAATTGGTTCGTGAGCGGTGTGAGTTGGATGCTCGAAATGGGTGTTTTTTGTGTGTATAGGTGGGCATGGGAATGCCAGTGCCAAAGCAGATCTAATTCTCAGTGTGAGAATGGCTTTTAAGTTGTGCACATCGCGTCGGCCAATTGTTAATTGTATTTCATTTCATATTTAATATCTATTCATAGTTGGGTCTTTGTGTGTGTATGTATATGTATATGTATATATATATATGTGCATATGTATGTGTACATGTAAATGCATATAATATATAGTATATATAGTACATATAGGTAGGACACAGTTATCATATGAAATAGCGGCTGTAATCATCAATTGTAATCGCGAATGTAATCATCATATGATAACGCGGACGTATACATAATGTAACAATGTCGCCGATGTAGTGAACAAATGTAAACGCGAATGCGATCATCATATTAGCATCATATAATATAGCGGATGTAATCATCATATGAAATCGTAGAGTTCTTGAAGTTATTTTCTTCAACTCGTGTAAAAAATACATGCATAAAGTCGGGGAGATCTAACTGAAAGTCATGTAAATGTGAAAAACAAATACCACGCACTGATATACAATGCACACAGTACAAGCAATATAAATATATATATATGTACTTACGTACAGAACTGTTCAATTGAAGTGTTAAAATTACCCACTTAACATATTTTTAAGGTTATAGCTTTTAATGTGTTGAGAAAAAAAGCAAAGATACAGCCATACAAACTTACGGTCACACGTACATATGTGGCAAAAGCTATTCAAACAATAACAATAACAATAACAACAAAATCGTGGAAGGAAACAACAACAAAATAAAGTGCATAATAGAAAAATCATCAGGTGCTCTCCAAACAAGAAAAGATAAAGAAGATGAATCGCTTGGCCTAAACGAAAAGGGTTTATATCCGATCTGATTCGATCTGATCTGATCTGATATCGCGCAATCGGTCAACCTCCACTGAAAAGATGAACTTACAGCATGTGTATAGGATAAAGACGGCTGATCTGTTATCGAATGTCAGCCAGGTATTGGACAATGAATTTCTTTGGCCATGACTATCTAAGCGGTTATCGGCGCACTGATCACATTGGTGCATATCATACGCCCACTTGGATAGATCAGGAACCGCGTTTCTATCTCAAGGAGTCTCTCCTATGGCGACAGCGTAAGGTGCGTCCTCCCCAATTAAACGAAAGTGTAACCTTCATCTATACATACTATGTGCATAACTACCCCAAAACTAACTAAGCTAAAGTACGCAGCAGTTCCCAAAATAAAAAAAAAAAAAAAACAGAGACAAAGACCATTGAATTATGTACATATATACATATACATGTACATATTTATGTGTGTTTATTAACCCCATTAACCTTTAACCAAACGCAATGATGTTTGACATAAAAAGATTGCCCAGCATTGCTTTACTCCATCAAACAAATATACTATTGCATTACATGCTTGATCAATTATTGTGAATAAATACCAAATTCAGTAATATAAAATGAAATGCATTTTGATTGCTTAGAAAGCTTTCTCCATTCACAAGACAATTCTACAATCAATGAATGGCACGTTTTGCTCAACTTTGAATATACTTATATATGCTATATACTATATAGTATACATAAACATAATATGTTGCTATACCTATAAAAATATGCATGTACAATCAAATTTTCATTCGTTTTTTTTTTCAAATCAGATCGAATTACATTTTGTGTCATCTATAAATTAACTTACATTTATTAAATCATTCCTATTGTGGGTTGGAAAGTCAATTAATTTTAGTTATTTAACCATATTGCATATAATGTGTGTATATTTTTACTCAGGTTGTAGAACTAATATTATTCCAGTAAGCCTGAAGTTCAGTTAAGAACAAAAAGAAAATAGTTTGTTGTTGTTCAATTTTTGGAAAGTTGACTTTTAAGAGTGTTCTAGCTTTTGTAACTGAATTAACTTTTTTTTATACATACTTATCTCTTGACCTATAACATTCATATGGTTTCAGCTTGTCATCCTTATGAGATATATATATTTACTACTGAAGCGGAAGATATTCAATTGTGGAATATATTCTCGTCTTTAGCAGTCGAAGTTTTCTAACTCGAACGTCTCTATTCTATACTTCTATACAATTTGGTCTCTTTAAATCGAACTACATCATCCGCAATGTTATTTTCATTGGGAATTACTATATTTAGTTCGAATATCACAACTAAAATATTCTCGTCATAAATTACCAATAATATATTGTATATATTGTTAAATATATTGTTATTGTATATATTGTTAAAGATATTAATATATAATATTATGATCAGTTACTGCATGCAATATACATACGTATACTAATTTATTTATTATTATTTCTCAATAGGGTTCCAGAGTTAGTACAATAAATGACTGGCTACAAATACAAATTGGCGGCTCTCAAGATGTTAAAAAGAAAAAGCAAAAGAATCAAAATCGCATCAAGTCCACCAAATACACATTGATCACATTTCTGCCGCAGAATTTATTGGAACAATTTCGTCGCATAGCGAATTTTTATTTTCTTGTTATGACTATAATATCGCTACTAATTGGTAAGACTACACTTTCAATATACATACAAAGAAATATTAGCTTAAATTGAATACCAATTTGGTTAGTGTAAAAAGTTTTTTAATGTGAAACATTTAGGAATAACAGAAAAGAAAAAGCAAAAACAAACGTAACAAACGTAACTTTTAATCTTGGAATAAATACTTGAAAATTTTTTGATATATGTAGTCTGAAATTTTATTTGATTTGGATTTGAAAGTAAACTCAAGAATATGTAAATATAAAATTCTAAAAACAAATATTTGAATGCATTCCAAAATGTAATTAGACTTAAGCTATATTTTGGTTTTGCAAAATAAAAATAATTTAGGGTATTCACGGTATAAAACAAATCTCAAAAAACAGCTATCAACATTTCAATTTTTAAGTTTAGTTCAGAATTGAGTTCGTATTTGTTGTGAAGCTAAGCTCGAAAAGATGTGAATATAGCACTTAAAATAAACAAAAAAAATGTTTAATATATTGTAGATTTATGTTGCTTTTGAAAGTAAATACAAAAATATTTCAATACATTTCAAAATTAGTTCATATATAAAAAAGGCTTAGGTGCAGTTTAAAATTCAAGTTTATATACTTAAAAGCAATTCTTGACAATTATACTATATATGATTAAAGTATATACAAAATATATATGTATATGTATATATATAATATTTCATGAGACTTCATTTATGTTAGTTATGATTCTATTTTGAGGATATACAAATTGTAGCTAGAGAAATGAGAATTTG
The DNA here is from genome assembly GCA_035042425.1 of Drosophila flavopinicola. NCBI lineage: Eukaryota > Metazoa > Arthropoda > Insecta > Diptera > Drosophilidae > Drosophila > Drosophila flavopinicola. Next base: position 112,243 of record JAWNLL010000437.1, on the reverse strand, counting down.
AGGTCAATTATAAATGATATACATGTGAAATGATTGTAATTATTCTTCCTCTTATAGACAGCCCCGTGTCGCCAATGACGTCACTGCTGCCACTGGTATTCGTGATTGCCGTTACGGCAGCAAAACAAGGCTATGAAGACATCTTGCGCTTCAGGACTGATAATGTGGTTAATCGATCGCCGGGTAGGTAGCCAAAACATATATATATATATCGATATATATGTACGAGACTAGCTTATCTTTGTTGTTTACGCGCAGTGACTGTGATAAAGAATGGCGTCGAGGCTATCATACAGTCGCAGAATGTGGCTCCGGGTGATCTGGTCGTTGTGGAGCGCGACTGCGATGTACCCTGTGATCTGCTGCTGCTGCGCTCGACGGATCCGCACGGCAAGTGCTTCATAACGACGGCCAATCTGGATGGCGAGTCCAATCTGAAGACGCTGATGGTGCCGCGAGATCTGCCCACCGTGCCCATCGAGGAGATGCACCAGCTGGGCGTCATCGAGTGCGAGTGCGCCGGCACCGATCTGTACAGCTTCAATGGCAAGATCGAGCTGGCTGGCGGCGAGGGCCGCGTCCTGCCGCTCTCCGCCGAGAATGTCCTGCTGCGCGGATCGCGCGTAAAGAACACGGAGTGCGTGATCGGCTGTGCCATCTATACGGGAATGACGACCAAGCTGCAGCTTAACAGTCGACTGACGCGCAACAAGACGGCCTCGAGTGAAACCTATGTGAACAGATTTCTGATATTTATACTTATAGCATTAATAGCCATAGTTACGCTGCTCTACTTCCTGAAACGGTGAGCATACATGTCAGAGGGATCGATTCAATTACCGGATGTTTTTTCACTCAATTCTTCATCAAATACACTTTGGTTTAGATTGTTAGCTTGATTAGTTTGCCTGAGTCCAGCTCATAAGCTTTAGATCAGAAGCAGCTTTATAGCTTTAATCTTTAAACCTATAACCTTCATGAGCTCGCTAGTGAAAAGTATCGGGTAATTGAGTTGGCACCCTTTTATGCCTGGCGCATCTAATGTTTATCCAATGTTTCGTCCTGCATAGTTACAATGAGCTCTTTGTGATACCCAAGCTGACCTATCTGGGACCTGCAGCGGATGGCTATAGCGTCAAACAGTTCCTGCAGGACTATCTGTCCTTTCTCATACTGTTCAACTATTTGATACCCATCTCGCTGTACGTGACCATCGAGCTGCAGCGCGTCATTGGCGGCTTTTTCATGGAGTGGGACACGGAACTCTACGAGAAGGAGACGGACCAGCAGTGCATTGTGAACACATCGAATTTGAACGAAGAGCTCGGCCAGATCAACATACTGTTCTCGGACAAAACGGGTACACTCACCAAGAACGAAATGAACTTCCAGCAGTGCTCGATAGCCGGACACAAGTATACCTATAGGAAAACCCGGCTGGAGGATGAGGAGACCAAAGCACTGGTTGACATTAACAAATTCAGCGTGAGTTGAAACCATTTTTTTGGTTTTCTTTTTCTATTTTGTGTATTGTATCTAAAACGTCAAAGTTAGTCGATACTATACAGATAATGTACTAGATTTATAATTTAAAATCTTGCTAGAAAATTTAAAAAAAAATTCTACTCATTCAGAGAAAAAACGCCGTTCTAAATTCAAGTAAAACTGAAGTTGAATTACGACTTGTTTGGTCTCCGAATTTTGAGTAGGATTTAGCTTTAAAAACATGGGATATATGGCCAAAACCAACTTCGAGTTGTATGTCAGCTATAAGATATAGTGGTGCGATCCGGCTGGTTCCGACCAATGTGCTGTACATTTGAATAATAAGTCTCTGTGCAATGTTTCATCGTGATAGCTTTAAAACTGAGGGACTATATACCATACATACAGACAGACAGACGGACTTGGCTAGATCAATTTGATTTGTCATTCTAAGCTAACTGGAGGTAACTTTTAAGGGTCTCTGACACTGGCTTCTATGCATTGCATTCAGCACAAAGTTATTAAATTTTTTCTTCGAAAAGAGTATAAAAAGAAAGTATTTTAATGTCGACAGTTGAAATCAAGTATACGCATTATTTAAAATACTCTTGAAATTTAGTTCTTAAGGGAAACATAGACTTAAATTGTTTAAATGCTAATTTCGTTCTCTGGTTTAGATTCTTTTACTTTATCTGAATACACAAATTTCAAACATTTTCCGAGTACTATCCGGATAAATATTTTTTTATTATTTTTCAAAATGAATTGAAATGTTGAGATAGGATAACACTGTGTTTTTTCTTTACAATATAAAAATATGCAACTGATAATCTACAATTTGATCATCAATTATAGAAAATGTTCTATAGCACGAATCCGTCGTAGACGCTAATTAGTTGAACTCGTAGTAAACTTAAATTTCGCCCAACAGATGGACCAGAAGGTGTTCTTCCAGGCGTTGGCCATTTGCCACACTGTGCAGGTGGCAACGTCCACGCCCCCCGATCCGCAGCTGGCCAATAAGAACGAGAGCAACAAGTCGGGTCCGCCGGAAATGTACTCCATCACGGACATCACCGAAGAGAGCCACAACTCTAGTCAGCACAGTGAACTGAATGTTAGCAACACGATTGAAACTTCCCTTTCGGTGCATCCAAATGGAGTCAACGCCACGGCGACCTCTTCCGATGTGAATCCCCTGCTGATTGGCGACGACAGCTACAAGGTGGAGCGGCGCAAGCGGCCGCAGGTGGTCAAGCGGAGTCCCAACTTCGCCCGATCCAACAAGGTGCACATTGCGTCCGGGGGCGAGCCAGCTGCTGGCGCCAATACGCCGGAGCTGAATGGCCACACCTCGCTGGCCGACAGCCCCATGCCCGATGCACACATATTGCGTCCCATTTCGTTGCAATTCCAGCGCTCCACCTCCGAGCGGGATCTGCCGCAGTACGGCGAGGTGAACGCCGTGTCCGCCTTGGGCCACAGACGCGCCCACTCGTACGGTGCGCCCAATGCGTATCTCTCCCAGCCAGTGGGCAATATGACGCCTCCGGTGGGTGGACTCTTCCGTGCGGCCAGCACAACGTCGCGCGAGTCCTATGCGGCGCCCACATTCACTCGCCAGCCCACGTTACTCATACGGGCGGAGTCCCAGCGGCGGAAGCAGGAAATTCAGCAAACTCTGTGGTAACTACTTCTACGGCTCTAGTTCTTTTTGTCCGCTATATTCATTGGGGCTCGAAATGGCAACCAATTTCAAATACGGTCGAGGTTACGGTTACGGTTACGGTTACGGTTACGTTAACAGTTACTGTAACTGTTTTGGTTTAATGATACGATTTGTTTATGACAGTACCTTTTAATCTATCAGTATTATACCGGTATACCCCAAAAGTTAGTGTCACTATGCTTAGAATGACGGAACAAATAGATCTAGCCATGCCCGTCTGTCTGTCTGTCTGTCTGTATGTATGCAAACTAGTCCCTCAGTTTTTAAGCTATCGCGATAAAACTTTGCACAGACACTTATTATTCAACGGGACAGCACATTGGTCGGAGCCGGTCGGATCGGATCACTATATCTTATAGCTGTCATACAACTGGCAATGAATTAAATATTCTTAGAACAAGCAAACAAACAAAAGTTACGCGACAAACGATTTTGTACAGCATATGAAATTTCAGTGGTACAGTTGGCAGAGTGAAAATTGCCTAAAGGTTCGAAAAGAGTATAAAATCTTCGGCTCTCCGAACTTACTATTTTACACCATGTTGATGTATTTGTCGACTGATAACTATTTTGTAGTCGTAGGGTTTAATGACAATATATATATATATATTTATAGGTTAATCCAGCTAACTGTTTAATGCTATTGTGCCGAGTGGCAGGGAGTTTTGACTAAAAATGTCCTTGAAATTATAGAAGGTAGCACTAGTTATACTAGTTTCAGAAACAAAAGAGAACCTTTTAAGATCTTGCTCAATTTGAATCATTCTTATAATATTTTAGTTTAAAAAGTTGCGTTATTCCGTGCCGTAACAAAAAAGAAACCCTAAGTATAACTGTCTCGATCTCGATCTCGATATTTCGGTTACGCTTTTGATTCTATGTCCTACGACTAAAACATGCACCTGCACTTAACCCACAGTTCTCTGGACTATCAGGCCTCCAGTCCGGATGAGAAGGCGCTTGTGGAGGCGTGCGCCAACTTGGGCTTCGTCTACACGGGCGATGACGACGAGGTGCTCCGTGTACGGATCGTGCCGCCCCATCTGGACTACAAGCGTCCGATGAACAGTGTGAAGTCGCGGGAGGATTGCTTCTATCGGCTGCACGTCCTGGAGTTCACCTCCGATCGCAAGCGCATGAGCGTAATTGTGCGCGATGAGGCCGGCAAGAAGTGGATCTACACGAAGGGTGCCGAGAGCTATGTGTTTCCGCTGTGCGCGAACAGTTCGGCGGCAATGGTCACCAGGACGGACGGCCACATCAGTGAGTTTGCCCGCTTGGGTCTGCGCACACTGGCCATAGCCCGGCGCGAGATCGGCGAGACGGAATATCACGAGTTCATCAGCTCGCTGGCCCAGGCGAACAGTTCCTTGGAGAATCGCAAGCAGCTGAGCGAGGAGTGCTATTCGAAGATCGAAAGTGGTAAGTGTAGTAGTAGTAGTAAACTATACCTATCAGTTTCATGATTGCCATGCTCGTCTAGATCTGGACCTGCTGGGCGCCACAGCTGTGGAGGATGCGCTACAGGATGATGTGGCCGACACGCTGGTCTCCTTGCAGGCAGCTGGCATCAAGATCTGGGTGCTCACCGGGGACAAGGTGGAGACGGCACTGAACATTGCTCTCTCCTGCGGCCACATACCGCCCGATGCCAAAAAGTACATCATACTGGAGTGCAAGAGCCGCGACGATCTGCTCGTCCATCTGAATGTGCTCGAGCGGGAGATTGTGTTCGGCATTGGCACCGAGTGTGCCCTGCTCATCGATGGCAAGAGTCTGGCGGTCGCCCTGTCCGAGGCGCCCAAGGAGTTCCGCGACGTGGCTGTCAAGTGCACGGCCGTACTCTGCTGTCGCCTGAGTCCGCTGCAGAAGAGCGAGGTGGTGGCGCTGATCAAGTCGTCCAACGAGAACTACAATACGGCCTCCATTGGCGACGGCGCCAATGATGTGTCGATGATCCAGGAGGCACATGTGGGCATCGGCATCATGGGACGCGAGGGTCGCCAGGCGGCCCGCTGTGCCGACTTTGCCTTCGCCAAGTTCTGCATGCTGAAGCGCCTGCTGCTCGTCCATGGGCATTATCACAGTGTGCGCTTGTCCTTTCTGGTCCTGTACTTCTTCTACAAGAACATCCTGTTCATGGGCATTATGTTCCTGTTTCAATTCCACACGCTCTTCTCCTCGTCCTCCGTCTACGACTCTCTGTTCCTGACTCTCTACAATGTGATCTACACGTCGCTGCCCATCCTCTTCATATCCCTGACCGAGAAGCCCTACACTGAGGAAAAGCTAATGCAGTGAGTACCAATTGCCACATACCTCTTAAAGTTTTGTGTATCTCCATGTACAGTTGTGAACTTCAAAAAACGAAACGAGTTCGGTTCTGAATCTTATGTTTTGAGTAGGTATTTATCGAGTACGAGCTTACTGTTTAATGTAACTATAAAATACCCGGTATATGCAATTTTTTTTGGTTCATTTTATATACTTTGTAACTGGGTCAGCTAATTAGGAACATGGGAAATATTTATTGATTTTTATATTTATTATAAAATTTTTAAAAATAATTCTAGAATTACTTAGCATCATTTTTTACAAGTACATGACAAGTACAAATCAAATTTATGAAATGTAATGTTGTAGAGCTTCTTAAGCTAACTTTCAGTTATAGCACACCTAAAACAATGCTTATTGTTCTAATATTCAGTGGGAAATCGAATTATTGTATGAAAAAATTGGCTGTCTACCAAAATATTTGAACTAAATTCACCAAATTGCGAAACAGCTCTAAACTATACTCAAAGTCAATCGAAATTTTCATTTAAGAATTCAACAGTCGCAAATTTTGACTGGAGCTATTGAGATATAAAATTTAAATAATATTGGAAAAAATTGTATAAAGTTTTTAAGGAAAATTTTTCTAATGAATGTTCGAGTTAGATAAGGTCTACTAATACTAAACTGTGGACCCACACTTTAGCTATTTTTCCCGAGTTACTCTTCTTGAAATAGGTTAAATGCAACTTACATCTAAAACTAATAAAATAAATTTTAAAAAAATATTTTGAAAGACATTTTTAAAGTTAAATGCTTAAAAACTTCTGTTTCTTTACTTGTAACCAGGAACCCGAAGCTCTATCGCAAGAATACGGATAATAAGCAGCTGCACTGGCCCCACTTCCTCATGTGGACATTATATGCGGTTTACCATTCAGTGATCATTTTCTACTTCGCCTTCTGTATCTTCTCATTCAACAATGTCATACTGAATGGGGGTCAGACCGCTGCCTTCTCATGCTTTGGCACACTGCTCATCTGGACTGTGGTCATCATAGTTAACCTGAAGCTCTGGCTGGAGTCCATGTATCTTTCCTATTGGTATATTGCGACCATAGTATTATCGATACTTGCATTTATGGTAACAACGGTCATCTACAATGTCATCAATCTGTAAGTTTAGCACTCGATTATGATATCGATTTCTATTGATATATGCATATACATATATTGCTTTTTGCAGGGACTACGATACGGATATTTACTGGGCATACAACAATCTGTTGGCCTCCCTGCCCGTCTGGCTGTATATCCTTTTGACAACGGTTGCCTGCCTGGTGCCCGATTTTACATTGCGAATGCTGAAGCGTGCTTTAAAAATCCAGAGTTTCAGCATTTTCCCCGGCAAACAACGAAAGCTGCAAATGCGCAAGAAATTTGAGTCGACCTACTTATAATAATTAGTGTTAGGCCCATCATTTTTATACGTTTTATTTATTTATTTTTGTCGTATATACTATGTACATATTTTTTTTTTTTAAGAAAATATTTTTTTTGTTTGTTGAACTATGCATATGTGGTTTTTCTATATGGCTTAAAGACATTCACTTGGGTATTGCAGCACAATCACACGAGAGAAAAACCCGTCTGATAACTCGACCAGCTATGGGGCTAGAAGTGATAAACGTGGCCCGAAACACACACACCAAAGATAATGAGAATCGCATTGAGCCAATCAGGGTACGCCCCTTGAAATAAATAGAGCTATAAGAATAGAATATGTTTGTTTCTATTTGTATAAGCGAAGCGAACTCCCTGCAAATTTGCTGGCATTGCTAATTAGTTAGTTTAGTTGAAAAGCTGTTTTGCTAACGAGTCTCTACAGGGTATATTGTGGTCGAAGTACGGATTACAAATGATTACAATTCTGCTGCATTATCAAGCAAGTGTGTGTGAGAGAGAGAGAGAGAGTGGTATTTAAACATCTCTGACTCATCGGAACCTCTGGAAATACAGCAAGATAAAGAAATAATGCGCTACCTGCCCTTTTCGAACTTTCAGCGAATCCAAAAAGTAAGTATGGTTCGTTTTCAGATGATAATTTTGTCATCAAGTTGGAAACTTATTAACACAGCTTCCATAAATATCAAAACCACTTAATTGTATAAGTAATATTTTTATTTTTATGTACTAGCAGTGAACATTCAATCCATTCACTAGCCTGGGTTTCGAACCCGCAACCTCAAGTCGAATAACTGGACTGGACTAAGACTGCTTAAGTTATGATAGTTTTCTTAATTTGGTTGGGTTGAATTTTTGTTTGTGTATTGCAGTGTTCGTATTTCGTTTTCAGATCATCAATCTACTGATGAAAATGTTTGAAAATTGTTTTCTTATATTTATTAATTTTTAAGATTTTTATAACTTAGGGCACTAGTTGCTAAAATATAGATTGTTTATATGTATTAGTGCTCATATTTTTATAATTGTTTTTTTTTTGTATGCATTCTTGTACACATTTAGTCGTAGTAAGCTTTTGATGACGAAAACAAAATGGCGGCTTAGTGCAGGGTATTTGTGCGCCGCATCAACTCAACTTCCATTTGCATGTTATCTTTATTGTGCTGCCTTTGTTGTGATATTTGTTGCTGTTGCAATACCAAAATATTTGATTGTACAGTTATTTCCATTGATAGTGATATCTCGCCCTTTCACAGTGTGTGTATCTGTGTGTGTGTGTGTGTGTGGCTGAGTGAGTAGGTTGGACCTGTCCCTAGTACATTGCGGGTGATCCAATCCGGGAGCATAGTCAATGAAGAGCGCTGCAAAAGCACACTGTAGTTGCTCTCATCAAATCAAGTGGAAATATGTATATGTATTAAACAAAACTCCTCGGAGCAGACTCATTGATACAACAACAATTAGCCATATCTATATCTGCGCACTACGAGCAGATATTTCTGTATGTTTGTGTGTGTATGACTATGTCGAAGGCAATTCTTAATCATGTTTTCTGTGTGTGTTCTTTTTTTTTCGGCTGAATTTAGTATGTTTAGCGACGGTTCACGTAACGTCAAAATTGTGTGTTCGGTGCGAAAAACAAGTGGATTGTGAGAAATAGAAACGAGACTAGAAGATGTCCATTCGCAATACAGATGACAATAGTGCACAGCCGAAGTCAACGACCATAGTGAAATATGAGAAATCGTCGTGTCTGTTCTGCAATGAATGGTTCGATGCCCAGACTTTTACGGTGTGTTGTCAAGCTTCTAAAAGTAGAGCTGCCCAACAGCTGCTAATGTGTACCATCTGCAGGAACACCTGATACACTGTGGCCAGGTGCTGGAGGAGTGCCCGAATAGCTGCAATGTGTTCATACCACGAATCCGCATGCGATCGCATCTGAAGGACTGTCCGCGAGGCAAACAGCACGGCATGCAGCGCCTGAGTGCCAGCATGGAGCGACTGGATCAGCAGGCGGATCATCGCGTGCAGATGCTCGAGCAGGACATTGCCACCATACGATCCGTGCTGAACGAGGAGATACGACAGCGCCTGCACTTGATCACCGACGTGGGCAACATACGTAAGCACAACCAGGTCGTCGAGGATTGGAGCCGCGACACGGACGAGTGCATCGGGGAGCTGCGGCGCCAGCTGCAGGACGAGGGGGCGCAGCGCTCATTTGCTGCGGACCAGAACCAGGTGGACTATCAGTATTGTTGCAGCATAACGCATGTAGGTCGTATGTACTTGCCTGCCCTGTACCCTCCCCTTAAGCGACTCAACAGGGTATCAAGCGGTTGTGCTACCTTGTGCAACAGACACCAGTTAGCATCTCATGGATATATACATATATTATTGATCAGTAGCAAGCATGTCTCTTTTGCCTTTACCCTGCTCATATAAAGCTAATTTCATTTTATCGATAACTGCTTTCCCTAGTTGAACTTGCAAAGTATCGATTAACCACATTTACAGTTGCAAATTTATAGTTTCGTTTGAAAACTTTAACGCAATGATATAGAGCTCTTATGGCTAAAGTTCAAAACTGCATGCAAAACCGTTTTTATTTCAATATATAAATTTGACATTTTAGGCATATTAATTTAGTTATTTGCGGTAAATTATGAAATTTTTGCATCTTTATGATGGTATCTACTTTCTTGAGGCGACTTGAAATAATTGGGGGTACAGGGTATCTACTAGTCGAGAACTTTCGACTAGAGCATGCTTACTTGTTTTATATATAGTCATTGAAGGAACAAGTGGAAGCGAAAATCAAGGATGTACAGGAACACATAAATCAACTGTCCGCGGATGTCAGTTTCTATCAAAATCAGCTGAGCGATAACTTTCTGAAATTGGAAGAGATCGTTTTCGAAAATGAGCGATTGAATCGGTAATTTAGTTTTGTTCAACCAAAAATACATACATATTTAATGGCACATATTCTAGTGATAAGTTCGCACAGATTGAACACTTTCTGCAAGAGATCAATGAGGATATAAAGACCAAAGTCGGCACCAGTGACTTCGCCACATCGAAGCAAGCGACTTTGGACTACGAAGTGAAAAGCGTGAAGAGCATTATCTGTGAAACCGAAGAGCGTTGCGACAAGCTCCACAATATGGTACTGGACCTGGACAAGTCGCTCCATCAAACAATGCAAAGCATTGCGGACATTGAGAATCAACTGGCCATGCAGCAGCGCATCGCCAGTGTTCAGAACATCAGAGGTGAGTTACTATATAAATAAAGAATACTATATTTAGACACTGCAAAAGAACATTGTTCATGCATGGTAAAAGTTTAATGCAACTTTTTTTGTTTGCCCACTTTGCAAAACTTATCTTTGCCTTAAAATTAGAAATTACTAGGTCATTATCGATTGATTTTCCAAATATATTTTTTTTAAATTTTTACAACAGAAATATTTACAGTGTTGTTTTAAAATTAAGAAAATTATTAAAGGTAGTTTATTTAATAACAACAGAAAGCTATTCAGAAATTGAATAATTGCAAAACTGATATTTAAATGCTGCTTTGCTTTTTCTAAGCATTATTCTTTTGATTCGAATGTTTCTCCAAATTTACTCAAATTATGTTGAAACATAGGAGTTTATCTTTTTCAAGACTTAAAAAACAGTAAAAATAATTTTCTTTTAACAATTTTGAGCATAAAACAGTTTGGATTCTAAATACACCGGAAAGGTGCAAAATGATTTCAGATCAAAAGCCTGATTGTCTAATGTTATATAAAAATGAGCTTCAAGCCAATATCATGAAAACTCTACTGTTACCCATACATTTGTGGACCCCCATTTTCCTCCCATCGGTAATGGAATAACTTAATACCCTCAACCCTCAACCCTCAACCCAGTCCTTACATCCATTCATACTTATCCATCAATGCACATCAATACAAACACACACATCCTGCAAGCAGTGGAAGCAGTTTAAACAGGCTAACTTTTTCGCCACTTCTGTGTTTATTGTCTGATCTTTGTTAAATTTGTAGGACATAGAGTTGGCTTTTCAAACCAATTTGCAAGGTCATACCTTCAAAAATGAATGTTTTTCACCAAAAAGTACTGCTTTTAAATAAAAATGTATTGATAACTTTGAAGCGGGACGAGTTATCGATCGAATTAAATAAACTTGATCTGTCCCGGATCTTCGATTTCTCATATTTCAAATATGAATTCTCTAGCTCTTATGGTCTCTGGTGTCCGTGTGTTTATACAGACAGACGGACGAACAGACGGACAGACAGGCAGACGGACGGACATGGCTTCATCGACTCGGCTGTTGATACTGATCAAGAATTTATATGTGACTTTACATCTGACAAGCCAATTCAAAATTAACGGCTTCTGTCAGCTGTTCGAATGAGGCAATAAATGCAGTCACTTAACTGCTTTGTAATCGATAAATCGATAAACTTACGATTTTCTCCGTTGCGAAATTATTCACATCTTCAAACGACCCACAAAAGTATGCAGTCTTTTTGTGTGTTTGTTGAACAGGAAACAGCACTAATAATTCACAACCGCTTCTAGCGAAAACATAAAGACTTGTCTGCCTTTTGCCTTCTGATTTTGTCGAGCATAATTTACTGCTCTTCCAAAAGTTGTATTTTTTTTTTGGGGATATATTTTTATTTATTTTTATTTGTGTACTTTATTGCAAATTTACTTAATTTCTTTGCAAGCAAATCAGAATTTAAGATTACTCCAGCCAAGGTAATATCTGATAATTATTATTTCATTTAGTTTGTTGATTAAATTGAATGAAAAATATAATGTATGAAATAGTTTTTCATATTCGTAAATTTTGAATATTTTTTAGTACTATCAGCTAAATATGCTTACTAAAAAATGTGTTATTGAGAATGTATTATTACATGTGAAAGCAACTCAAGTTCGATTTACGGGCTACCACAAATGCTAAGCGTTTTTGTATTTTTATTTAACTTTAAACCATATAATGAGAATTAAATTTTATTTCGGTGTTAATTAATTTCATTTTTACTTTCAAGGCTCGACAGCTTGAAGCTAGCCAACGTTTACAAATGTACCATTTATATCTATGGCTTTTGGCCTAATCCAATTTATTTTTATACCCTGAACCCATTAAAAATGGGTAAAAAGGGTATTATGGTTTTGTGCAAATGTATGTAACAGGCATAAGGAAGCATCTCCGACCATATAAAGTATATATATTATTGATCAGTATCAATAGCCGAGTCGATCTGGCCATGTCCGTCTGTCTGTCCGTCTGTCCGTCTGTCTGTCTGTATGAACACACAGATATCAGAGACTACAAGAGCTAGAGACTTCATATTTGGAACATAAGTTCTCCTAATCCCGGGACAGATCAAGTTTATTAAAATTTATCGATAGCTCGTCCCGTTCAAAAGTTATCGATAAATTTCGATTTTAGACCAGCGTTTTTTGGATATAACTTACAAGTTATAAGAGCTAGAGGCCCCTAATTTGACATGTATAATCTCGAATAGCATACACATGTAACAAATATTTCACTTTTTGGATACCACCCCCCAAACCCCCCAAAAGTTAAAAAAACGCATTTTTGAAGGTACGACCTTGCAATTTGGTTTGGTAACACATATTATCGACAATTGCTTGCCCCAAAAATTTCAATAAGATCGGACAATAAACACAGAAGTTATTTAAGATTTAACTTTCCATTGTGTGGGGCTCAGCGAAAAGCAAGCTAACTGCTTAAACCGCTTGCACTGCTTGTACTGCAGCATGTGTGTGTTTAGAGCAGTACGAATGATTGTAAGGACTGGGTTCAGGGTATCTCGTAGTCGGGCACTCCCGACTAGAGCACTCTTACTTGTTATTTATTTTCATTTGTGGATTAAAGAGTATAAAAAATGTAATGTATGAAATTGGAATCTAATCATTTCAGTCCAGAAATGCCTATCTTTTTTTTTAATTTTATTTAACTATAAATATGTTTTTTGTGTCCTAAATAGACAATATATCATAATGCAAATTAAAAAAACTTTCCCGCGTGCTTATCAATTTCAAGCTAGACTATTCTATAGACGAACGCTAAGAATTATACCAAATATATCATTTATGTCTTCGACTTAAAGCCGCAATTCAATCTGGCTGCCATCTGCAACAAACATTCTTACATGTAGAATACCAATTTTTATTTATTTTTATTTATTTTCATTTGTGGATTAAATTATATAGAAAATGTAATGTATGAAATAGTTTTTCATATGAATAAATTTTGAACATTTTTCTATTATTTCTCAAAAGTTCGTCAAACTGTTGGAACTAGAATCTAATCATTTCAGTCCAGAAATGACTATCCTTTTATTTTTTTTATTTTTATTTACCTATAAACATTTTTTTTGTGTTTTAGATCGACAATATATCATAATGCAAATTAAATACTATTCCAGCGATATTAGTTTTTTTACTTCGGTGCCTATCAATTTCAAGCTACACTATTCCGATAGTCAACCAACGCTAAGAAATATATCATTTATGATTTATATATTTATTTTTCAAGCCCCAATTCAATCTGGCTGCCATCTGCAACAATGAATCTCACATGTAGATTACCAATTTTTATTTATTTTTATTTTTGCAATTTAAATTATAGATCTTTTTTACAATTCAGAGCTTATTATCAGCTTGCCTTTTTGGAATTTTTCATTTACTATATTTTCAATGAAAAAAGAAGAAATAATATGGAATTCCAAATGTATTTTAAATAATATTTATGTATGTTGTGGCCAGTCGGAATGTAATCTTTACTTTGATTTTTTTTATTTTTTTTTTTATTTTTATTTGGCAAGCTACATAGGGTGTTTACCCTATTTCCAGGCCGGTATAACTTTGAACTTTAAAAACCCATCTCAGTGGGGAGATGACGCTGTTGTCAGCACGGGTATGCTATAATATATATTGCTATAATTTTCTAAAGAAGCCGGCCGTTCCGCGACCGGCCAAGGATCCAGAGGTCCGACGGGTGCTTGCGCTTCAGACGCCTATGTCTCGCCGGTCTTGCGAGTTGTCTAGCCAGGCGGTTAGAGTGGTCTAACAAACGTGCGCGATACCGGTTGGAGCTTTTACTTATGGCCTCACACACCGTTGGTATTTGAAGGTCGTTGAGGATAGTCTCATTTTTGACGTAATGATGCCACTGAATATTGGTCATGCGGCGCAAAGACTTTGTTATTGTAGCTTGAACTCTTCTTAGGGTAGTGTCACATGCAGTCCGCCAGCAAGTGATACCCCAATTTAACGTTGGCAGTATAATGGTCTTAAATAACCGTACTTTGGCTCTTAGGGAAAGACCACTCCCTGGTCTGAGAAGCCAGTCCAATTTCCCCAGTTTTTTGTTCACTGTTCCACATGCTTTTTTAATATGGCTGCTCCATGTGAGGCGCCTGTCCAGGGTCACTCCCAAATAAGTGATGTTATCAGTGTGCGCGATTCTCTTACCATCTAGATAAAGCCGACGTGAGCGCCCAGGCCGGAGTGCAAACGTGGCGTGTTGGGTTTTTTCAATATTCGGCTCTATATTCCATCGCGAGGCCCAGCACTCGAACTCATCTAGGAATCCTTGGACACGTCTGGAGGCAGTCGTTGAGTAACTGCTAGAAGCTAGGAAAGCTGTGTCGTCAGCATATGTTGCCGTCAATGATCCGCGTGTATTGAGGATGGGAAGATCCGCCGTAAATACAGTGTATAGTATTGGTCCAAGAATACTACCCTGAGGTACACCAGCCCGAATAGGACGCATTCCGGACCGGGCATCTCTGTATTCGACAGCAAATGCTCTGCCTTCCAGGAAAGAGACAAGCACCTTCCAGAGACCTTCAGGGAGCAGCGGCATTAGCTTGTAGCAGAGGCCCTCGTGCCAGACCCTATCAAAAGCCTGCCGAATGTCCAGGAAAACTGCGGCACAGTATTTTTCTTTTCGAAGGCGCTGAGGATGTGGCTTACAACACGATGGATTTGTTCAACCGCATTATGGCGTCCTCGGAAGCCAAATTGATGGTCTGGTAGTGCATTTTCAAAAGCGTCAACGGCCAGAAGACGGGTTAAAAAGATTCTCTCAAAGACCTTCGAAAAAGTAGGCAGGAGACTTATCGGCCTGAAAGAGTCCGGATTGTGGGGATCCTTGCCTTTCTTTGGCACCATAACAATAAGAGCGCGCTTCCATGGGGCCGGGAAATGACCCAAGTCAAGTACGGCATTGAACAGCCGACAAAGCTGTGAGACAATTACGCTGGGTAGAGCCTTGGCCACTTTGCCATCAATAGAATCCATTCCAGGTGCCTTAGAGAGAATCAACCTCTTTATTTGAGAATGAACCTCATCTTCGGTTACCGGCTGGACAAAATGGGAGGGGCCGAAGGATAGGCCAATCCTCGAGACGGTGGCTCTTACCTCTTGTCTGGTCGCGAAATCAAAAGGAGTGAACCGTGCTTCGAGTTCATTCGCAAAAACTTCAGCAATATCGTCATCAGTACGAGCCCATGTACCATCATTACGTCTGAGAGGGAGCCTGCGAAGAGGCTGTCGCTTGATGCTGCGGGTGCACTTCCACAACGCAAAACCATGTTCCTCGTCAGGGTCGATGGCGTTGAGCTTGTTTACAAAGAACTCCGACTTAGCAGACTTAAGCACACGCCTAAGATTTGAGACAGCCTCCACCGTGCCAGATCCAGCAGATGACGCGTCCTCATCCACTCGCGACGCAGAGAATGCCCTCGTCTAGCCAAAATCGAAATCTCAGGTTGAGGATGCCCAGATGCGGGTGCGATGGGGTTCCGGTAGCGAAGGAGCAGCAGGTGAATCTTGTCACCAGATCCTGCGCAAAGCGTCAATGTTAGCAGGAGTGTCAAGGGAGGGCTAGCAATAGCTACTGTCGAGGCCGAGTACCAAGTCCTCTATATTCGAGCCACGGGGAGAAGCCTAGGTTGCGTAACCACATAGGCGGACACACAAAGTAAGCCAGCAACGGGATGTGATCAGAGGATAGACCTGTACACTCTGATATGGCGAGGTGGTTGCAGGGGATGCCTTTGTAGACCGCAAAGTCAATGGCCGTGGGGAGATACCGGGTATTTCCCGGAAAATGTGTGGGTGCGCCGGTGGCCAAGACCTAGATTGGAGCCTGATACCGTGACATCAAAGTATCTCCTCTAATACACGACCGCCTGCATCCCCAAAATTGATGGTGCGCATTCCAGTCGCTGCTCTATTCCTTGTACACTTCAGATATACCCAGCCCTACCTCTAACATATGGAAGCTCCGTCTAAGGCTATTATTGCGACATATGCAGATGACATCGCAGTTATTTATAACTCCAAAAGTTGCGTAGAAGCCAGCAATGGACTACAGGGATATCTCGATACCCTTGCAGCTTGGTGCAGGCTGGAATTTGAAGATTAACCCACAGAAAACAACAAACCCATGTTTCACCCTCAAAAAGCTAATGCACCCCCCTCCAATCCAGCTAGAGGGAGTTACCCTGGAGCAGCCGACTCAAGCGAAGTATCTCGGCATCACCTTGGACAAGCGCCTTACCTTTGGGCCTCACATCAAAGCTACATTAAAAAATGTCGTCACAGACTGCTACAGCTGCGGTGGCTCAACAACAAAAGGAGCACCTTGCCGCTGAGATGCAAAAGAGCAGTATATGTACACTGTATTATACCGATATGGCTGTATGGAGTGCAGATTTGGGGGATTGCTGCCAAATCAAACTACAAAAGCATACAAGTACTACAGAATAGGGTACTACGTCAGATAACAAACTGTCCCTGGTACGTACGCGGCTCCACACTACATAGAGATCTCAAATGAAACAGTTGAAGAGCAAATAGGAAGACATACAAGTAGATACAGCGAAAGATTGCTAAGACACCGCAGCCTACTCGCAAGAGGTCTACTCCTGCCGTCCTTAAGGGCTAAGCGACAAGGTTTTGCCAAAACAATTGGACGCCACTAGGACCTTCTCCTTCATCTAAAATCATCATACTATGTATGATGTTCGGCTTACATAAAATTTACCAAAAATGTGTTGTAAAAGTACAGTTGATGTACAGGTTCTACACTTAATAAATATATTAACACAAGAAAAATAAAATAAAAAAGTGGTTGCCCATAGAGCCAAATAGGCGATTATACTCTCCAGAAGTCCAGCATTGACGATGTCCAGGTGGGCAATATACAGCAGCAAAAGAAACTCTTCCAATACCAGTGACCAAGGATATAGAAATAGCTTGTAGATGAGGCTCAGCAATAGTACTACTGAGGTGAAAGTCAAACGATGACCGCACGATGACTGCAGCACCACCACGGAGACGGTCACCCGGGTGATTGGCACAGTGAACATCATAACCATGGATGCGGAAGGAGGAGCGGCTGTTGAAGTGTGTTTCTGAAACAAGAGGATATCAACATCCTTTTCCTGGAAGATGTTCGACCTCCAGGTCTTGCCAATGATGCCATTGGCGTTCCAAATAATGATGTTCAGACCATAATTAGACATCGCGATGCAAAGACGTTGAAATATGTGCACCATTCGTCAGTAAGGATCGCATCATTCTAAAGTAGATGTCATTATCGACATCATCTGGTCAAAACGCGATAACAGCTTGTCAATCGCAGCCGCTTGTGTTGAAGCACTAGCTTCCTGCTGTCTACGTAGTTCGTCAATGAAGCTATGTAGTCTGTCCTGAGCAGGCTGAGTTGTGGAAACCGAGGGCAAATGTCCAGGGATGCTAGAACCAGGGACATTAGGCTTCCTACTATAGCCCGGTGTAGGCCAGTGGCTTGAATTTAACACCATCGGGGGTGGGACAGGCAGATTCGAGGTCTTTGGGGGCAACTGGGTTGTCGACCAAGCATTCCGAACTGAGACAGGAGTGACAGACTTCCTTTGCTGTAGACTTCGTCCAGTGTTGTTACCATTGCGCTTTGCAACCGCCTCCAGATAGGCGGGACAGCGTCTGAAAGCCGCGCTGTGATTGGACCCACAGTTGATGCACTTGTATTGTTCTTCAGTGGTAGCCATACACTTGTCTTTATCACGTGTTTCATGATCACCCGAACACCTGGCACATTTAGCGGGGAAGGAACAGAAATTCTTGGAATGACCAAACTCTTGACATCTGAAACATCTCAGAGCCCCTAATCGCGGACGGGGGGCCTCGATTTTCACGACCTGATATGCCAAAGCTTTTATGTCGTACATCTTCGTATTATTTGCAGCCGGTTCAAGCTCTATGTAGAACGTGTTTCGATTTTGTACACCATTCTCACCTGGTGGGTTGTAAATATTTCGAGGATTGTGTCCTTGAGCCCTTAGCTCAGCCTTTATATCCTCAATGTCGGTTGACGCATGCAATCCCCTGGCAACAACCCTAAAAGCACGGTTCTCCTTCAGCTGGAAGGAGCTAAATGGGATTCTATTTTCGGTAAAAATCTTTTGAATACTTCTAGGATACACCTTCTGAACAGGTTATCCTGCAAGAAGACTGGCCGGTGATCTTCAGACGGAAGTCAATGGTCGCAGTACTGATCAGGGCAATGAGCCGTTTCATGTTTGGTATACCCCTTAGAAGAAAGGGAGGGGGACGCGGGCCAGAAGTCTTTGGATTTGTCAAGCGCGGAGACACAGGCCGTCTAGGGGATGGTTGAGAGGACACTTTATGGACCGGACCCGCAACTACAGGGGCAGTCTTGCCATTAGAAGAAATCGCAGTGATAGGATGGCATCCAGTATCCGATCCAGGGGCACCTAAGGAAAGGGCAGGTATAGGGTTCAGCTCTAAAGATGCGACATCAGGGTGTTGCACATCCATGGCGTCATCGTCATCGTCAGCCAATATGGCATAGCCGTTACCGCGACCGGAGTAGGTTGAGTCTGCAGACCCAGGACAGTCTGCATCAATAGGGCGAGTAGACAATGAGGGCTTCTTATGAGTAACCGGCTTAGCCGCCAGGCAGACAGTCTTGAAGCGATCCAGGACAGGGCCAAGTAGCGAGGAATTCACTGAGGTGTTATCTACACCAACATGTCCAGAAACATGAGAACAGGGCACTTTCAAATTGTTACGGTTCATGATAGTAAGCCGATCACGGTCAGATGCAGCCTGACTGAACCACTCAGAGCTTATAATGGTGTCTAGAGCCGGCGTGCTGGCACCAGATTTGCGGATGCCAGATAGGAATGTATCATTATTCTCATGAGAGTCATCAAACAACTCTTTATCGCTGTGGGAAGAAATAGCATCCTGGACGCCTTGAGTCCGCAACAGACGACTCTTCCTGTGTGCAGAGCCCGGGATCTGGCGGGAATTTGAAATAGACTTATCATGCGGGATGATTTGACTAGAGATAGATGCATCCGAATCGTTACTAGATATATTACGCCTTACGTCCAGGGCTTGCTGACGGGTCGAGGGACGTAAGCTAAGGGCCCGTCTGGTGGCAGAGCGAGCCTCTTCAGTCACTTGGTTGGCAGCCTTGGACCTGAGGTGCTTGTTCTTTAGAATTTTTTGATTAAACTTATTCTTAGGGGACGCCATGTATCTATGGAGGGGTCCCCCAAGTTGGGGGGCCGAAAAGGAAATAAATTAACACAGTCAAGAGAAAAAAAAAAAAGAAACAAAATAAAACAAAAAGTTTTTTCTCAAAATTATTTTTCCTATTTTTTCCGATTTGTTTTTCGAAAATTTGGAGAAAATTTTTGGGAACAAAAAAGTAGTCTGTTCAGTATGATAATATGCCTTATCATTTACTTTTTAAAATGATTGAAATTGATTGAACAATTAATAACACACTGTCACTGATAGCAAACCATGCGTGTGAGAGGAAAGTATAAATTTAAATTTAAAATATTAAATAAAATTTAACGGCTTATTCCTAGGCAAGAATAGTTGCTAAGAGTCGATTCTCCCAAGACAACAAAGGGACCTAGCATTATAATATTTATTTAAAGTGTACAACATTCCGAAAGTCAACCAACGTTTATTTCAATTTACCAAGTAATTAAGAGACTTGAATAGTCCTCTGCAACAATCATTCTCAAAGACTACCAATTTTTATTTATTTTTATTTTTGGATAAATTTATGAATTAGTTTTTAATATTCGTTACTTTGAATATTTTTTATGTACGATCAGCTCAATATGCTTACCAAAAAATTTATTGAATTTGTTATTTAATATAAATGCAGCTGAAGCTTGCTTTGTGGACTACCACAAATGCTAAGCGTTTTTTATTTGTATTTAACCATAAGCTATATAATGCAAATTAACGTCATCCTCGGGACTCAGTTGTTTTACTTCGGTGCTTATCAATTTCATTTTAATTACTTATTATTTATTTTGAGCTTTAGTAATATTCGAGATTGTACATGCAAAATTTGGGGCCTCTAGCTATTATAACTTTTAAGTTATGGCCAAAAAACGCTGGTCTGAAAACGAAATTTATCGATAACTTTTGAACGGTAAGAGTTATCGAAAAAACGAAACAAATTTGATCTGTCCCAGGACTACGAGAACTTATATTCCAAATATGAAGTATCGAGCTCTTATAGTCTCTGATATCCACGTGCTTACACAGACAGACGGACCTGGCTAAATCTACTCGGCTGTTGATACTGATCAAGAATATATACACTTTATATGGTCGGAGAAGCTTCCTTATGCCTGTTACACACTTTTGCACAAAACCATTACCCATTTTCAATGGCTTCAGGGTATAATAAAAAAAGAAAATATATTTGCTATCGATAACTGACAGTTTTTCTTGGGCTATTACAGGTCATTTAATTTGGCGCATCAAGGACTACAGCAAGAAACTGGAGGAGGCAAAGCAGTACGATAGCATCTTGCACAGCGCCATGTTCTCCAACAAGGCCTTTGGATACGCTCTGCGCGTAAGTTCTGGAATTGGTAATATAGTCGAAAGGAAAGAAGCGAACTTAATAGCGTATCACTTGCAGCTGGACATCTATTTGAATGGCAAGGGCACGTGGAAGGGACGCAACTTGATCGCTTGCCTGAATGTACTCTCGGGCGAATACGATCCACTGCTGACCTGGCCATGTCGCTTACAGGCGGAGATCATCATACGCGACCAGAGCGGCGCATTGGAGTCACAGGACTACGTGAAGATCATCTATGTGCGCAAGAAAAGCGATGATTATATACAAAGCAATCAGTATTTCCATATACCGCATAAGGTTATTACCAGTCGTAACTATCTGCGCAACGATTCGCTGTATGTTGAGGTGCGAGTCCTCAAATGAATCGTTCATTCCTTTGCATAGATTAGCCGAGTA
The DNA here is from genome assembly GCA_035042425.1 of Drosophila flavopinicola. Classification (NCBI taxonomy): domain Eukaryota; kingdom Metazoa; phylum Arthropoda; class Insecta; order Diptera; family Drosophilidae; genus Drosophila; species Drosophila flavopinicola. The sequence continues at coordinate 90,894 of JAWNLL010000437.1, read as the reverse complement.
ACTAAGCAATAGAACGAATTCTTGTCGAATATTCAGTTGGTTAGAGCGAGAGCGATGCATATATCTAATCATTACATATTCATGTTTGTTGTCACGCTTAAATAAGCATTTATATTTAGGAAAATATATAGTATCCTCGGCCAGGACGCGAACCAAGATTGTCTTTTTTTGGTTTTTCTAAATTTCTGAATTTATTTTACTCAATTAAAATTGAATATAATTGTATTTATGCAACTTTGTAACTACTTAATTGTTGCCAATTGCAGTTGTGCTTAAGTATACATCCTTTTGCCTAAAAACTCAGGTTTCCTGCCCTTCTTTTAGCAGTCACAGGATCTTTCCCAGCCAACAATTTCCAAAAGCAGTAGTCTTTTTTTTTGTGACGTTGTACGTTTAATAAAATACACATATACACATACACATACATTTAGAATTCGAGCAGTATAAACTAGGTAAGGCATAGGAAATCGAGTCCAAAGATTTTAAATTAATTAAATTGACACTATCAAATAGAGCACAACCATCAAAAGTTGCAATGCACTACTATCTTGGGCAAAGATGTTTTTCATAATTCGTTTCGTCTTTAATATAAATGCAATTCCATAAGTTGTACGGTGTCGAGGCATAGTTGCGCTGGGATGTCGTAATAGACAATTCAAATGTTGTTGAATTGAATGTTTACTAATTTAAATAAAAATAGTTATTTCGTAGTCGTCAACGTACATACATTTTGTACATAAAGTATACATGTATAAACAGTTTAAAATATATAAGAAGTAGATGTACACAATGTGTTAAACAGTTATGTTCAATTATGCTTAAGTTTAAGATGAGCGTTGTTCTCCCACCAGCGCATACAGAGCGTGTTTGTAATGCCCAGAAGTATCGCCCTGCAATAAATAAATATCAAATGTGTTAACAATCAAATCAATCAATCAACAGCCAATCAATGAATGTAGATGCTAACCTTGATCCAGCTCTTTAACGATTTACCATACAAGCGCTCGAAAGCGCCCTTAATATCCGCCAAATCAATCTGGAAGAACAAGAGAAGCCCATTTGGATATTATATTGCAATATTCGTCACTTTGCGATTTAGTACTACTTACCTCACAGCGTGTGATGATGACGCGTATTAGCTGCTTGTCGTTGGTGCCAATGCCAGCCATGGATTTGTGCAAGCGCGAAGCGAAGTATTCGCCCTTGTTTGTGACACACTTGAAGATGGCAATTAGACCCTCCATAATATCGCCAGAGAACTCCTTTTTGAGCGCCTTCTCCAGCGAGTGGCCAGTCATGCCCTCGTACTCTTGGAATATCTGTCGAACATCATTTATAAATATACACCATTCATACATACATACAGTATATACAGTGCACGCTCGATAATGTGAACGCTCTATAGAGCGAACGCACCAAAACGTATTTTTTTTACATTGACTATTCTAAAACGTGAACAAGGTGAGAAAGCTCTACAACATGAACCAAAACTTTCAATGTTTACATTGAGCTCAAATAATTCTGAGCTTGGGGAATACCCTAATAATGAGTTAGGCATTACCGTCTCAATTTTGGCCTAGCATTAAGCGTTTTCTTTTATATATGTTATATATGTACATTATCGGCATAGAAATGAGCTCACATTTTCTGGGTCTGGAAACATTGCATACTTGAGAGCTTCGCAAAAAGCATTTTCAACAAAGCGTCGATCAAAATGATATGAATGTACTGAGAAAACTGAGGGAGAAAGCTCTTATTCAATTAATAGAACAAACGCATATAGAAAGCAACAAACAAAACGTGAATTTAAGTGTTAAGTTCGTATGTATTCACTTTAAGCTTTCCTGGCAATTGAAAATGTGAACAGTTGCAGTTCAGTTCCGGTCACGTTATCGAGCTTGCACTGTATACTGAATTGTGTTGAACTCACAAGTTTCAGTTGCTGATAGTTTCGCTGACAGAGTATCATGTTGAACATGCTCTCGTCGGTGCCGACGCGCAGCTCGCCAGCCTTCAGCAGCTCCCTGGCATCATCTTTGGCCATGTTGGGATCAACCCGACCGCTCTCATCCCGCGCTGCGGTGCAAAGCGAAATGAGCAGACGCTTAAAATTGCCCGACGTCTCCGATTTGAGTTCCGACTCCAAATGTGCGCCGTATACTAACGAAATACATACAAATATTAATAATTTGACTTTACGATGCGCCCCAAGTAAAAACTTACAGCGCAAATATTGATTCTTGATTGTATGGATTTCCATATTGGATAGCGTGCAAAGTATTTCGATGAGCACCTCCTCATCGGTGCCAATGCCGGCCATGGCATCGTTCAACTCGGCGCAGTAATAGTCCACAATTGGGCGCAGCAGACCAACGAGCAGTTTCTGGAAGTTGCCGCTCGTCTCCGATTTGATGTCCTCGATAAGGTCCTTGCCAAAGTGCGTCTTGTACTGACGCTGAATCTCCTGGCGCTGTTCGTTGGTGCGACGGCAGATGATCTCAATGAGCTTGTCCTCGTCAGTGCCGAAGCCCTTCATTGCCTTGCGCAAATCGTGAGCGTCCTTCACCGGATCGAATCCTTGGGCTGGGAATAAAGTCGGAGTTCCCTAAAATAAATAGTTAAAAAAAAATGTAATTCTCTCATCAACATTTGCTAGTCACTACTTTATTTTCATATACATATTGTCCGTGATTCTTATTTATATGAATATATAAATTTTATATATATTTATTATTATTTTAAATTCGAAACTAACATGTACATATGCACATATTTGTTGCTAATGCTGACGAATCTTCTTGCAGTTGTTTTGTATTATTAGTGGTCTGATGTATTTACACCCACATAATTTACATTCTAAATTTACAATGCAATTATATTTGTTAATCATTATATGAACTACATTTATGCTTATAATTTTTGGACGACTGTCACCTTTAGGCACAGACTTTAAGTAAAGATTCGGCTTGAATAGAACAAATCTGTTTTGTAATCAATAAATAAACTATATACTGCATAACAATCACAAGATAGTCACTAGCTTGTTCAATGGGAATCGGGAATTATAGACAAACCTCTTTGTGAATTGCAAACTGCTGATTGAGCGACTGCTGCACGTGCTCATGACCATAGCCATAAGGATGACCCTGTGCCTGAACATGATGGCTAGCAGCTTGATATGCATACGGTGCTGACATGGCTGGTGTGTATCCACGCTCAGCCGGATAGGCTGCACTTGGATGCTGATTGAAATGGCTTTGGCTGTGGCTATGCGGCGGATAGGGCGCCACATGCGGTGCATGTTGGTTTGGGTATGGTGGCGAGGATACATTTACATTGACTGGGTATGGCGGTGATGGTGTGTTAGGAGTATATGCATTGGGCGCATGCATTGGATAGGATGCGCCGCCATGCTGATTGGGATATTGTTGGAATTGCTGTTGGTTAGACTGTGCGTGCATCGGCGGATTGAGCCAACCAACTCCGAACGGCACCTTGGGCGGCTCATTAGTAGGGGGATGTGATGAGTGTGGCATTCCAGGACCCTATAAAAGTCAAAATACACACATTCATTGTGCGTCGATTAAACTGAACATGCACTTCATCATGCGATCAACTTTTATGATCCTAGCAACAACAAGTTTATACAAACAGGGATAAGTCGCTAATTTTGTAAATCGGCACTTACTATTTGTACATTTATACATATTTGGAATATTTTGTGTACGAAAAATGTGTGTGTGTGAGTAAATATGGAAATCACAGCCTTGCATTTGTATACATCTCATTAAGAAGAACAATTAAATAAATCTAGCTTGTATACCCGTGTTATATTCAAATCAATACTACATTTCAGAGCCCATCAGCCTACAATACTTTTCGCTCTATTTTCTTTTTAAAAAAAAATTTTTTTGTTTGCAAATGTATCTTAACCAAATTAACAAGATACGAGTGATTTATGCTACACAGTTTGCTATAACAATTATCATCATCAATATCGAGATATCTTCAACAAAGTCAAGCGAAGTCTTTTCACATGCGATTTGGTTAAAGAATTCAACTAAATGTTCTTATTTTGCAGTCAATTTGCTTATATTAGCAATCAAGATTACATGTAATATTTGAAAATATATTTTAGGTTGGACTTAACTTTGGATATGTTTAAAAAATAAAATAAAATTCGACTTACGTATGGATACATGTTGTTTTGTTTTTAATGAGATTACTGGGTTAGGATATTCCTGTGAGATTCAAAACTGAAAAAAGAAAAATATTGGAAATTAATTTTAACTAAATAGGGCATAACTATATGAGGCTATAATTTGTTATAATCGCACTTGTTTTAATCAAAGATATGTGTGTGAATATTATTTTTGTTGTATCAAATGAACTGCTCTTGATAGTGTTTACAATTTGTAATATTCACACCCATATCTTTTCGAACCTTTAGGCAATTTTCACTCTGCCAACTGCAGCATATCATATGAATTTAAATTTTCTAGTGAAATATTGAATTTCTTTCCAGCTGTATGGCAGCTATAAGATATAGTGGTCCGATCCGTCCGGCACCGATCAATGTGATGTATGCTTGAATAATAAGTTTCTGTGCAAAGTTTCATCGCGATAGCTTTGAAAACATGGGATTTATGGTCAAAACCGACTTACAGTTGTATGGCAGCTATAAGATATAGTAGTCCGATCCGGCCGGTTTCGACCAATGTGCTGTCCCTTGAAATAATAGGTCTCTGTGCAAAGTTTGAGCACGATAGCTCAAAAACTGACGGACTAGATTGCATACATACAGACAGACAGACAGACAGACGGACATGGCTAGATCAATTTGTTTTGTCATTCTAAGAATACTGGCAGTAACTTTTGGGGGTCTCCGACGCTTCCTTCTATGCGTTACAAACTTCAGCACAAACTTGATATGCTATTTTCTACGAAAAGAGTATAAGAACCGTCAACACAATACAAAAATTCAAAAATTACAAAATATTTGGAAATTAGAATTTTTGGTTCAACTTGGTCTAATTTTTGAATGTTCTTATCTCCGAATGTTTTCATTTACGAGTGACCACTGTATTACTACTATTATGATCTAAAAGTTAATTACTATTTATTTTTGCTTATAAATAAGAAGAAACTTAAAGACAACGATTTTTTAAAAAAAAGGTCTAATTACGAATAGATGCTGTGGTCAGTAATTGCTGACATAGCTGTAAATTATAATTGTTTGCAATTTGCATGCACAAACAAAGAGACATTACTATATGTATGTGTATATATGTATATACATATATACATATTTAAGTTGATATAGGGTGTGGAATAGTCGAGCAGATTGCTCTAACGTTTGTTTATTCAACTGGCTGTCACACCTTTGTACACAAAGCAGCCGTAATTTAAGGTCACGTTTAGTATTCGCCGACATTCGTGTAAGGCAACCGTTAATATTGCCATTAGATATTAATATAATTAGCTTCAAATGCGCACAGTTTCCAAACCACTCTTCCATATATGTATGCACATGTGTGTGTATGTGTGTGTGTGTGTGTGTAGTTTAGGGTACATGTATATGTATATGTAGATGGCGCAATTTCGCAACGGCTGTGTTATTTCCCAAGCACTCAAACCCTACGAGTCTGGCTTACGGCGATGAGTCACTTTCCGTGGCCACGTTGTCTGCGAAGAGTTCCTTTGTGTGTTGTTGGTTTTGGGTGTTTGATGTAGCATAAGCACATAAGGGCACGACGGGTTTATCAATTGGCCTAATTACGCATTGCCATACGAAAGTCTGACGAATCCAAGATTTAAATACTTGGAATTTAAGATGATAATGCTGGCGAGATATGCAGCAGAGTACTTCACATATATATGTACATATGTATGTATAGAATGTACTTTCTGGTGATTCATCTTACAGCCTACACGATTTCCCACTTGCTGCTACATATACATACGCACATATACTAATACATATACATATGTAACTAAGAACTCTATCAAATGGTCCATGCAATTGTATTTCCTTTCTTAATATACTCTTCTGAGTAATTATTCCTTTTATGCAAGGTCGCGAATCAACAGATGGGCGCATGTTGCACACACACACACACACACGCACTCACACGCACTCACAGACACTATCGTCAGAAGTACAAGAAACAAGCGAAAGTTGAAATTGTAATATAACGTGTTATACATATGTCTTATTTGCAGTATACATATTTGCTTAAGCATACTATTTGCTTAAGATACCATATACATATATGTACATATGTTGTATCCTGTATCTTTTATAAATTAACTGCACACTTTTCGGTTATCGTCCATTGACACACTCTTAAATTAGTTGACAAATTAAAAAGAAACTCGCAGCAAGTGTCTATTGTCCGACTTAAATAAGCGTATGTATTTTTAATTACTTTAAGTATCAAGTTGTACGTATGTAAGTGTACCGTGCACTATATACAGCGTCAAAATGATATTATAAACTGAGCGTACAATTGACAGGGCGGCACAACAACCTGTTGCCATAATCTATCGAAATTAACGCATATCGATAAGTGCAGCCTATTGACACGGTTGCCGAATGTGGTACAATTGGATAAATAGTGGTACATTTTCTATGGCACATTGGATCACATTCTTTCGCATTGGTACACTTTTTAAAATGCATAGCTTACTTTATGATTTAAATATTTTTGAAAGTAACATGGTAATAATAATAAAGTACACGCAATAATTTTGAATTTACGATAAAGTATACAAACATAAAATAAATACAAATATTAGCGTATTTAACTAATCCCATTTCCGAGCCCGCAAATGCGGATACGGATTGAAAATGTGGATAGATTTTTGTTAGGCAGAGTCAGAAAATGTTTTATAAAACTAATTAGCAAACCTAAGTAGGACAAAACAACTTTAACACATTACAGAATATATATACAAGAAATAGTGCACCTAATACAAGAGTTGGTTTTCCATTAACATTTTGCAAATTTTTTTCAAACTTCTGTTTTTATACCCTGAACCCATTAAAAATGGGTAAAAAGGGTATTATGGGTTTGTGCAAATGTATGTAACAGGCATAAGGAAGCATCTCCGACCATATAAAGTATATATATTATTGATCAGTATCAACAGCCAAGTCGATTTAGCCATGTCCGTCTGTCTGTCTGTCCGTCCGTCCGTCCGTCCGTCCGTCCGTCCGTCTGTCTGTATGAACACGCGGATATCAGAGACTACAAGAGCTAGAGACTTCATATTTGGAATATAAGTTCTCGTAGTGCCGGGACAGATCAAGTTTATTTCATTTTATCGATAACTCGACCCATTCAAAAGTTATCGATAAATTTCGATTTCAGACTAGCGTTTTTGGGCTATAACTTACAAGTTATAAGAGCTAGAGGCCCCTAATTTGGCATGTATAATCTCGAATAGCATACACATGTAACAAATTTTTCACTTTTTGGATACCACCCCCCAATCCCCCCAAAAATTAAAAAACTCATTTTTGAAGGTATGACCTTGCAATTTGGTTTGGTCACACATTTTATAGCCAATGTTATGTCCTACAAATTTTAAAAAGATCGGACAATAAACACAGAAGTTATTTAAGATTTTACTTTCCATTGTGTGGGGCTCAGTGAAAAAGCAAGATAACTGCTTAAACAGCAGGCACTGCTTGCAGTATGTGTGTGTTTGTATGTATGCACACTATTAGGCAAGAATGAATGGATGTCAGAACTGGGTTCAGGGTATCTCCTAGTCGGGCAGTCCCGACTAGAGCACTCTTACTTGTTGTACGTGGATTGAATCAAAATCATCAAAATTTATGTCGATTTGAAGAAAGGAGCATACCAGAGTATGTACAACTAAAGTAGTCAATATTTTTTGTACCAAAAAATTCTACTTTTTAAATATGTACAAAGTAATTTCTTTAAGTTGCAACACAGTGTGAGTGATATCATGCAATCGATAACGTTGGAAATATCGATTGCAGGATACTAGCAAGAACCAAAACAAAGCGGAATGCCAACAATAAATATTTGATTATATTTTTAATTACTGCCACGACGCGACGACCTGACAATGAATAATCGTGTGCGGATTGTCATAGTTGGCGACTCGGGTAACTTAATAAAGTCCGTCGCAGAGAAACTTGGATGGCTGTTGATTTTATCTCTTGAACGCTTGCAGGTGTAGGCAAAACCTGCTTAACGCACCTGATTGCCCATAATGAGTCGCTGATACGGCCAGGCTGGACGGTTGGCTGCAACATACAGGTGAAAATTCACGAGTTTAAGGAGGGCACTACGCGCCAGTGTCCCTACTTCATCGAGTTGTTTGACATCGGCGGCTCGCTGAGTCACAAAAATACGCGCAGCGTCTTCTACAGTGGCATCCATGGCGTCATACTGGCCCACGATCTGACCAACGGCAAGTCGCAGGAGCAACTGCTCGACTGGCTCTACGAGATCGTCAACAAGGATGGCAAGGATACGCACAAGTGCCACAGCATCTCACTGCCGCCATCGCCACTGCCCAGCCATGGAACGGATGGCCACATGCGATTCGATCTCGAGGAGTTTCTGGGCGCCACACAAATGCCGATACTGGTAATGGGCACAAAACTGGACCTGATCGATGAGAAGCGTCAGCCCAAGACGATGGTGAAAAAGGCCGGCGGCATTGGTAGCTAGCAGTTTGCCTCTTCTGTAATTGGTTTTGAATGTAGTTTTACCTGCAGCTGACAAGTGCGGCGCCGAGGAGATCTGGCTGAACTGCAGGGACACACGTAGCTTGGCTGCTGGCACCACCGATGCGGTGAAGCTGTCACGATTCTTTGACTGTGTGATCGAGAAGCGCGAATCCAACGGCGGCTCCAGCACTCATATGATGGGCACCAATGTCACCGACAGACGCCGACCGATCAGCTCACAGCCCACCAGTCCCGAGTATCCGCAGTACGCGGGCAAGCCGGCCAGCGACACTTTTGTGCCACTGCTGGAATCTAACGACCTAAAATGAGTCACCAATGTACCAATATAGTCTGTATGTTTATGTATGTTTTTTTTTAAACTCTAAGTAAATACATTCTTCTCCACTGACACAATCGGAGTACCCCTTTACGGCTGGGTATCTCCGCGCATCAGCTGGCGATACCAATCGGGCAACATTGACTTCTCTTTGGTGTCGCGCAGCACCGTGTACGAGACCTTGCCGCGGTCCACCTTGTAATTCAGCACTACGATGGCATGCGGGTCCTCAATGCGCTGCATTAACGCCTTTAGCTCATGTAGAAAATCGGAGAGGAATGTGGCCGTGGCCGCTGCACTCCACGGCTTGTTACGATGCAATTCGCCGACGCGGTACTCCTGGATTGCATGAGCCAGCCCATTGTTATCGCGCAGCCCGGCTAGAATGGTGCCAATGCCGACCAGATATGACTGGCTCCACCAGGTCAATGACTTGTAGTTGTCGAAGGTGCGCTTCTGCTTTGAGTTCATGTTGTAAGCGGTGGTCTTAAGCTCCACGAACTCAGCGGAACGCAGTTGTTTTGGATCGTTCAGGTCGCTGCAGGTGAGATAATTAATTTTAGAGTTAATTGTTATTTATTGTTCAATAGCCTAGCTATATTCAGCTAAACGGACACAATTATTAGTATATATATAAATAAGAACTAGCATTATCGATAATATATAAAATATACAGTGACAATTATATCTGTAGTTAGGCTTAGTATTAGTTGTATAAAATAACGAAATGTTAATTAAATTGACTCAAAGCGATGCATGCTTTGTATCTAAACAGTGGTCAGAATGAAACCGAGCGTTTAAGCTTTATCAAAGCTCTGATGTAAAAGAAACATTTACTCTCGAGCTTTTATGACAATCACAACGATCTTTCCTTTAACCGTTTATTTATTTACAATTCGAAAAAAGTCAATTATGGTTAACGTTCATGCGCCACCTAAAGATAAAGTCATAGAACTTTGATACACAAATAACGCTTGTCTTTAGCATCATCGATTAGCAAAAAAGTTATATACTACTCTACACTAATGTATCAAAAGAGTATTGGTTATAGTTAAGGCAAGAGTAAAGGTTCATGTTGAGCGTAGTTGGAATGACACAAAGCTGGAGATGACTATTTATGGCATATTCGGGCGGGACGGAACGTTGATAGTGATAAGACTGATAAAGGTACAGAATACTTCCACATCAGAGAAAAGTTTATGGAGAAAAATTGCATGGCTTTAAAGCGCGGGAATTCTTATAAGAATCAGCCAAGTTTCATAGTGCGAAATATGTATAGAATGGTCCCAATGGGAATGTTATCTTAGTATGAAGCAGATTAGATGATGATTCGTACATAGCAACGTCACTCTTGATGCAATCCATTTCAGCGCCGTACATCAGGCGCAGTCCATTTAGTTTGCAGCGATAGATGCAGGCGAACTCCTTGGACTCGTTGACTGGCTCGCTGGTTATGGGCGCCACGTTTGGCTGGGCCGTTGTGCAGTACTGCTCGAATTTAAAGCCCCACGAGCACATGTCTAGACTGCTGCGCGACATCTGCTCGCGTTCGATGCGCTGCTCTTCGGTGTCCACCTTGGATATGTAAATTGTGCCGTTCAAACGGGTCGCCATCAGGCGATAGTCGCGATTCCTTTCATATGGCGTGCACATTATCTGACGCAGAATGCCGCGCAGGGTGACAAAGTCGGCGAGCAACTCCAAGCGCCCCGAGGACGATTTGCGCAGCATATCCTGATGGTTACGGATGTACTGGCAGAGCTGACATATGTCGTGAAAATCGGGATCGACACCTTTGCGCTGCACTTTTTCGATGCCAGCATTGAGATCGAGCGGCATGCTGCTCTTGTCCGGCAGGCGGAGATAGGACGAATTGCTGGCGTTGTCCATGAACTCGCGCGCTTCGTTGACGCTGTAAAAGCCAATTGGCTCCGGACGGCTAAAGTCGGGAAAGACGCCACGGAATTGTTGGCCAAATCTGTGCAGACGCACGTTTACGCGCAAATCTCTCTTATCACTTTTGTCGGCGTTCAACATTTTAAAACTAATTGCAAAGATAATGCAAAAAATTGAAAAATTCGCGATTGCCTATGCCTTATCGATATCCACATGTAGTTTTCAATAACAATGTGTCAAGTCTTGGCGATATTTGCGATTTAGCAAAATGCCATATATTTCAATACATCGATAAGCACATTTAATATCGAATAATTAGGGTGCTTTGTAGTTACGTTCTAAATTAACTCTGATTTGATTTTGATTTTGCCTGTGTGTCTATAGCTGTATTTAACTATTTTGTAATGGACTGGACACTCTGCATCTTTGTATTTAGTTGCTATATAATAATATATGATAGTGTACGTACATCAAAAGCACAAAGCATCTATAAATTTAATGACGGTTACCCTAAATGCTTCACATTATAAATCGAATGCTATCGATAATTGGACGAATAGGCAAGTGGGTAGCTATCGCTATCACGTCCAAAACAACTTCAACAGCCGAGAAACTTCGCCTCAGATATATTCCATTTGGCAAATATGAGACAGCGAGAATGCATCGTGGTCAATATGCGTTCCGCGATAGCGCTTATTGTCATATTCGTGTTGACCGGCATTAAAAACAGCGAAACCGCCAGTGGCGGCAATCAAATGGATCTAACGGATGCGAAGACTGATCAGCGCAAGGACAACAGCAACGCGGGCAACAACAATAACAACGACAACGAAGTGTTTGTGCCCGCACTGGCCAACATGGCCAGCAAGTCGTCATCGGTCAGCGACAACAACATCAGCAACAACGGCAACAGCACCACGAATATGCTGTGCCCTCTGGACAAGGAGACGCCATGCGACCGACTGCAGTTTCCGTGCATCCGTTGCACCTACAATTTCAACTGCCTGTACGGCCGTGATGTGAACATCAGCTGCGAGGCCGTCAGCAATGTGCAGTGCCTGGGCGAGCGCTCATTTCAGCGGCAGATGAACTGTCGCTACTGCTACCAGACGGAACTGTGGCAGCAGCACTGCGAGCAGCACGCCAACTGCAATTCGGCGGCGGAGAAATACTATCGCACCAACTGCACGGTGCACCAGGATGTGCTGTGCCTGGGCAGTCGCTCGTTTACGCGCAATTTGCGCTGCAACTGGACGCAGGGCTATCGCTGGAGCACAGCCCTCCTGATCAGCCTCACATTGGGCGGCTTTGGCGCTGATCGCTTCTACCTGGGCCACTGGCAGGAGGGCATTGGCAAGTTGTTCAGCTTTGGCGGACTCGGCGTTTGGACTATCATTGATGTGCTGCTCATATCCATGCATTATCTGGGCCCCGCCGATGGTTCGCTCTACATTTAAGCCCGTTTGGATTGGATATACTATATACAATGGTTGGTATAACTTAATACCATAATACTACATATGTGTACCACAATTATGTATCATAAAACTGAATCCATCTATACGCTGTGGAATTATAACACAACTCCCCTAAGACGGTAACCGATTGGCTGCTTTGTGGGATAAGATTAAAAGTAATTATAAAATGTATATCAAGCTTAAAATTAAGTTAACTATTAGAAAAGTATACTTAAGAACATTTATGAAATATGGTCAAGTTGAGTTATGTACATATGTATATGAATAACACATTTTCTGTATAAAATTTAGCCCTAAATCTATTTCCACTCAATTTGGTTGTAGTTACAGAAAATGCTACAGTCCTCGCTAGATGAGTTCTCCAAGTGACCCAGTCATTTGGGCAACTGAAAAGTGAGCATTTTCCAAGTTGGGTTGATAGTTTATAGCTATATATCCTATACTATATTATAATATGCATTAAATTTGACTTAAGGACGTTCGAGTTAGAGAAGTTTGACTGTATCCAGTTTAAGATAAATGCGCTAACTGTGAACTTGTACATATGCATGTTATATAAGAAAAAACTATATTAAAATATAATACAAAACAAGTGAGAACGTTGCAGTCGGGCGGAGCCGACTGCGTAATACTCTGATACCATTTTAAGAGCAGCGTGACAATAAATCTATCTTATAAATTTGGTGACTCTAGCTCTAAAACTGTGGATGATATACATTTTCGCGATTTTTGGGGGCGGGAGGGGCGTGGCCCCAAATTTTTTTGACGATCTTTGGGGGGGCTGACAATAAGTCTATCCTCCAATTTTGGTGACTCTAGCTCTAAAACCGTGGAAGATATACATTTTCGCGATTTTTGGGGGCGGGCGGGGGCGTGGCCCCAAAATTTTTTGTCCGATCTTTAGAGGACTTGGCCAGAAGTCTACCCTCAAAGTTTGGTGGCCCTAGCTCTTAAAATGTGCGAGTTATAGGCTTCCGTGTGTCGTGGGGGCGGGGTGGCTGGGGGGCGTTCTAGTGGGCGTGGCCGGAAAATCCAGGACGCAATCTTTTGGGCTGGTCAGCCCTAGTCTAAATTCCAAATTTTGGGACTCTAGCTTCAAAATTGCGGGAAATAACACGTGTTATCGAATTGTGCATTCATGTATATCGATTTTCGCGATTACGGGGGCGGGAGTGGGAGTGGTCGAAATTTTTTTTCTGTAATCTGTAGAGGACGTCACCAGTAATATATATTCCAAATATGGTGACTTTAGCTCTAAAACTGCGGGAGATATAAGCATTTCAAATTAATTTTGGAGGGGGGCTGGTGGGCGTAATAATGGGCGTGGCCGATTAACCTAAGATCCAATTTTTTCGGGAGGTCACCAGCAATATACCTACCAAATTTGATTACTCTAGCTTCAAAATTGTGGGAGTTATTCACGTTTAATCGATTTGTGATTTGAGGTGTATCGACATGTTATCGATTTGCCAGCCTCCCAGTGGGCGTGGCATAAATTTGGAATAAACTTGATCTGAAGCAGATAGCTATAATCATAACGCAAAAGATTTCAAGAGTCTATCTAATATCGTTTCGGAAATACGTGCGTTCATCCAGACAGACAGACGGACAGACGGACGGCCTGACGGACATTCGACAAAACCAATATACTATGAGTACCTTCGGTATCAGAGTATAAACACTTATTGGAAAATTAGTGCAAAACTTCATTCAAAACCATTGGCCTGTCGCATCATCCTCGAAATGGTTTGGTGCGTCCCAAGTGTATACTTATAAAGAGGTTGCAGCTCTTAAGTTTTCGTTCCACTGTTATTTTGTCTTGTTGGCAAGGAATAAGTTTATATTCAACAAAAATGGATGGTAATCACGTAAATAAGGAGTCTGTAAATGCCCATACACCAGAAATGCAATTTTATTTTTTTTTATTTTATTTTATTTTATTTTATTTATTGTCGACTACTGACAGTCGACACAAAAGAATTTATATGTGTGTATGTGTGTATATGTGCTTATGAATGCGTGCATTAACGCTTGTAGAACACATACAAGCACAAATACATTCACGCATACAATCAAACATTTCTGAAAGCAAAAAAAATTCATCCGCATGTCGACCTGCTTCAACGACGTTCAGGAAACGACTGGCAAGCTAGGCAGCTGAATAGATTCACCACACTGTAGTTTACTCCACCTTTAGTAATTGCACCATGGTGTGGCCTATTTTGAATTTACGTCAATAGAAAATCGTTGCATCTCATATTAGTTATCGATTCTGTATCGGCGGTATAAGTTACTGAGTAGCGCCAATTCAAAAATTACGTCTTAAATTTCTGAGTTATAATTTTGTAAGCGCTCACGTTGTTTATATGTATGATTAAATATATAAACTGTTTATCATGCATATTATAAATTTATTAGGTGCATTACATGTTGTAACAAAAATATGTTTGATAATATAATTTTACGCCTTATATAAAATAAACAAGTGGCAATCATTTTGGATTGAACAGTATCAACAAGATTTATTTATTTTATTTACTGTCGACTACTGACAGTCAACACAAAAAAATTTATATAAAATTATAAAAAAATTTTAATGTATATACAAGAATTTAAATAAATTTAAAATCGTAAATATATTAAATTAAAGAAATAAAGTTAAAATTACGTTAGGCTCTGGGGATATCAATAGCAAAATTAAATCATTGGTCCAACATTTGTTGCAAGGATTGGGGAAACCCAGAAAAACCCAATCAAACCAAAAATCAATAAAAATTTGTTTAGTAGTTAATGAGTTAGTATATACTAGAAAGTATTTTATAAAGTGAAAGATAGAAGATAGAGAGAGAATAAAGAAAAATAAAGGAGGGAAATAAAGAAAGAAAAGGGAAAATAGATTTAACTAAACACGGGCAGAGGTGTCCCGTAAATACAAAAGAATATAAGATTTTATTAGTGGGAGAGAGAGCTCAACCGAGATGACATGGAACACTTTGTTGTAGTCCTTGCAAAGAACACGAAGAGGATTGTGCAAAGCGTAATCAGTCGTGCATGAAGGTAAAATCAAGGGGACGTAGTTTCTTGTTGGCCTACTAGGCACAAAAAAGTTTAGGCGAGCTAACAGAAAGGAAGAGTCTATGTCGCCGTTAATTAACTTGTGTAGGAAGACAACACCAAGCGTTGTTCTACGGTTAAGTAACGACGGAAGATTAATAAGTAACAGCCTACTGGAATACGATGGCAAACGGAGATTGGGATCCCAGTTAAGTCCACGTAAGGCAAAGAGCAGAAATTGCTTCTGCACGGATTCTATACGCTCTTGGAAGTTTTGGTTTTCTCCAATAACATCTAAGATATAACTCTTGTGGCAATGTAAATCAAACAAGCCATAAGTTTGGATAGTAGTAACTATAACGTTGGGCAATCCTTAAACTATTTCATACATTTTGCAATCAACGAATTAACTTCTCTGTACATTGTGTAAATGTACACGAAATCCAGGCTAGATATCTGCCGGGACGCCAACGCTGGCGGCTGGTGCGTCGTTGGTGGTGTTATCCGCAATCACCACCTCGTCGTCTGCATCATCGAACTTTATGTGCTTGGCCAGCAGCTTGGCGACCTTTTCGCGTCCGCGCTTCTGCTGGACACGCACCTTCTTGGTCAGCTTGGCCTCGCGATCCTCCTCGATCTTGCGCCAGTACTGCGCCTCGGACTGCCCACGCAGCACCTTGAACTGCATCTCGGCGCAGGTGAGCTTGCGCGCCAGATCCTCGGCCGCTGTGGGCGTGGCCAGGCGCAGATGCGCCAGCTGCTCGCCCTCCTTGATGTCCACGTACTTGATGTCCGTGTACTGGCGCATGTCCGCCTTGAAATCCTTGACATTCGTGCACGGCTCGTGCAGTGCACACTCGACAATCAGACCCGGCTCGTACTTGAACAGTGGCGAACGTTCCTGTGCCGCATCCTCGGCCTTGCCGACTATTTTGCTATCATCCATCTCGCTGCCGCCAGCGCCATAGAAATTCATGTTCATTTTGTGTACGCCAGCGTTTTTGTTCCGCTTGCGACGCTTGGACGGCACCGGCACCTCAGCGGTTTCGCCGACATCGCTCAGCGCTTCTGGTTCCTCATGTCCGCTGCTGGTGCCGCTGTTGCCGCCACCCTTGGTCCCCTCGATCAGCTGCTGATGCTGCTGCTGCTGTGCCTGCAGTGCTGTGCACTTTTGGGCCGGCTGCTGCGCCTGTGTGCTGCGCCAGAGCTTGGTCTTCGCCTCGCTAACCATGCGCCGCTGCAGATTGAGGTATTTGTTGCGCAGACTGCACCAGCTGCTCTTCGGCAGCACCTTCAGCTCCAGGGCGCTGGGTGTGATATTCGGCTTGAGCTTGTCCGCATTGAGACGGCGCTTTTGCTTGCGACGAGGCTTCTCCGGCTTGGCATCGCCTTTGTCGTCCTTGTCGTTCTCGTCGTTGTCAGTCTCGCTTTGCGAGTTTTCGGCGTCAGTTGTCTCGTCGCCGGCTGCTTCGCCTGGCAGCTCCAGCAGCGGCTCGAGCTTTAGGCGCTTGGCAGTCATGGCCTCAGGCAAGGCATCCTTGTCACCTTCACGTTTGTTTGCCTGCTTGGCTGGCGCTTCTGTGCCGCCCTCTTTTTGCGGCTGCTGCTGGAACGAGCGTATGCTGGCCAGGTCAGCGGGATCTGTGTGCTCCACCGACAGCACACCCTGCACCTGGGCAAATGCTTTGATTGCCTTCTCCACGCCGCTGCTTTTCTCGAACTCAATAAACGCAAACTCCTTGATCTTGCGCGTGCCCGGGTAGTGTGGCAGCGACACATACGAGACGGGCCCGTAGCGACTGAACACCTCCTTGAGCCAGTCATGAGTGGCCGTCGACGGCAGCGCCTCGACATATAGCGTGTTACTATTAACATCACGGTGCTCCGGCAGCGCTGTCTTGCGGCGCACTTTCAGGCCGCTCTCGTCTAGCTCAAGCAGCTGCGAATTAGACAGCGAGGTGGATATTTGCTGCACATCCTGTGTGAGGGTCTTGATCTTGTTGAACGTCAGAAATATGTCCAGTGGCACGTCTGTAAGGCAGCAGCAACAATTAATATATTAACGAAAGTTGGCTCGCATATACTTACATGGATCTTGCTCCACATAGCGGCGCAGAAAGCGATCCTTGCTGAGATTCGCATCGCCAAAGTAGAATTCCATCTGTGCACGAATTGCATTAAAAAGGTGCCGCTTACGCTTGCGTCCTCCACCATCACTTTTTGCCGGCGGCTGAGCAGTTGCGTCTTCGTCGGCGGTGATAGCCGCTATTGGCTGATCCGTGACTGTGCTGGTTGCATCGAGTTTGTCTGGCTCGGAGCCATCACTCTTTTCGGTGACAACAGCTTTAGCGGCCATTTGCGCTAATAAAATAATTTTAAACAAAAAATTGCAATGATGACAGCGCTGCCAGACTTTTTAATAATACAAATCTACAGATGTGTAACAGCTCACTAGAACTATCGATGAATAACCCCAATATCGAAGCTCACAATTTGGCTTTTCTTTGGAGTAACGCGGAAGGTATTTGCAACAAATTAGTATACAAATAAATGTTATTTTATTTCAAATACTTCGCTATTGTAAAGATAAATAAATGTATGCCTATGATTGACTACAGGACTGGTGGTCTAAATGCTCTTCGATTATTGTAAATGTACTCGATAGTATATGTTGCTTTGCAGCTCTGCAACTAAACATTTTGGCGGCAAACAGATGCTATTGTTTAGGTATGTTGTACAGTGCGCGAGGCTGATTACAAAATAAATACAAACAGCGTCAGATGCAAAATACCATTTTTGTTTAGCTTTAGTTCAAAGAACAATACAGCAATACGATTCAAAATATTGCAAGAGTGCGCCAGCAAATCGAAACTCAAACCAAAGTTTGATCATCACTATCGGCATCGGCGAAAACAGAACGACAACAAGAAGCGACGGCGAAAAGCAGACAGCAAAAAAAAAAAACAACGCAAAGTTTTTTTGTGTTTGTGTTGTTTGGCAAATATGTGCATTTACAATCGGATAAACCGGCAATTACAGTAAACAATAAATCAACAAAATGGACGCAATTGTGCTGCATTCGGATATAGCGCGTCTGGTCTTGGGTGAGTCTCGACTTGCTACAGCCGCCACTCGGTCACTTTACAATTTCGCAATTTCACTTGCAGGCTACTTCCTGAACAACAACCTAAAGCGTGCGGCGGTAACGCTGTGCCGCACTTCCCAGCATCTGCATCAGGAGTTCGATGCTTTACGGCAAGGACTGCAGCCGCACAACTTTCTCAATGGTGGCCTCGAGGACATCATACGCGAGCACGTTAAGATCACCAGCATGGGTAAGCTGCATGGACTGCCAAAAGCAATTCCACTTAACTGCATTTCCTCTACAGTTTCGATTGCGCTACAAAAACTGCCGATAGACACAAGCCAGCGTCTGCAGCAACTTAAGCTGTCGGAGCGCGTTGGCGAGCTGCTGAAGCTGGACAAGTTCGCGTCCACAGCCGGCAGCAGAGGGGACACTGCCTGCCAGCGGACGGCCACCTCGCATGCACAGCGCAAGCGGCGACGCAAGTAACTGACCCAACTCACTGTACCCTTGCTCCTTTCATAAGTATTATTTGTTATTTTCTTGGCAGGCGCGGCCACAGCCTGCTCTCGGATGGGGTGCACCCGCATTCGGCATCGCCATCGCCAACGGAGCACGTTAGTAGCAAACGACCGCGTCTGCTTGCTCCACATTTATATTGCAGCATCGAACGAGCACTCTCGCGCACTCTGAAGGATCATGTGGAGGATAGCGAGTCGCTGGACAGCAGCAGTGCCAGCGTTGACAGCACCGATGATGCTCTGTCCTTCTACGGGCATGCACCCAAAAACAATTCCACCCCTCTCACGGCCACCATCGAGGAAGCAGCAGCAATGATGCCAACGCCGCAGACAATGCCGGTAAGTATTTAGATGTCGTAATATGAGAGAGAGAAAGAGAGAGCACTGTACTTGTTGGTGCTCTCGTCTCTCCCGTATGCATATACAGTGACTCACCAAAGTATTGGTTGCTAAGCATACGGCGCATAAACCCAAGTATTCACCATCTTAGCAAATACTTTTTAATATTTATACCCTGAACCCATTAAAAAAAGGGTATTATGGTTTTGTGCAAAAGTATGTAACAGGCATAAGGAAGCATCTCCGACCATATAAAGTATATATATTCTTGATCAGTATCAACAGCCAAGTCGATTTTGCCATGTCCGTCCGTCTGTCTGTCCGTCCGTCTGTCTGTATGAACACGCGGATATCAGAGATTTTAAGAGCTAGAGACTTCATATTTGGAATATAAGTTTTCGTAGTGCCGGGACAGATCAAGTTTATTTTATTTTTATCGATAACTCGTCCCGTTCAAAAGATATCGATAAATTTTGATTTCAGACCAGCGTTTTTGGGCTATAACTTACAAGTTATTAGAGCTAGAGGCCCCAAGTTTGGCACGTATAATCTCGAATTTTTGAAGGTACGACCTTGCAATTTGGTTTGGTCACACATTTTATTGCCAATTGTATGCCCAACAAATTTCAATAAGATCGGACAATAAACACAGAAGTTATTTAAGATTTAACTTTCCATTGTGTGGGGCTCAGCGAAAAAGCAAGCTAAATGCTTAAACCGCTTGCACTGCTTGTACTGCAGCATGTGTGTGTTTAGATTAGTATGAATAATTGTAAGGACTTGGCTCAGGGTATCTCCTAGTCGGGCACTCCCTACTAGAGCACTCTTACTAGTTTCCATATAAAATTAACAATTTACTACAAAATAAAACTTTTGGTTTTAAATAAAAACCTGTTTATCATTTTTATACCCTGAACCCATTAAAAATGGGTAAAAAGGGTATAATGGTTTTGTACAAATGTATGTAACAGGCATAAGGAAGCATCTCCGACCATATAAAGTATATATATTATTGATCAGTATCAACAGCCGAGTCGATCTAGCCATGTCCGTCTGTCCGTCTGTCTGTCCGTCTGTCCGTCTGTATGAACACACAGATATCAGAGACTACAAGAGCTAGAGACTTCATATTTGGAACATAAGTTCTCCTAATCCCGGGACAGATCAAGTTTATTAAAATTTATCGATAGCTCGTCCCGTTCAAAAGTTATCGATAAATTTCGATTTCAGACCAGCGTTTTTTGGATATAACTTACAAGTTATAAGAGCTAGAGGCCCCTAATTTGACATGTATAATCTCGAATAGCATACACATGTAACAAATATTTCACTTTTTGGATACCACCCCCCAAACCCCCCAAAAGTTAAAAAAACCCATTTTTGAAGGTACGACCTTGCAATTTGGTTTGGTAACACATATTATCGACAATTGCTTGCCCCAAAAATTTCAATATGATCGGACAATAAACACAGAAGTTATTTAAGATTTAACTTTCCATTGTGTGGGGCTCAGCGAAAGAGCAAGCTAACTGCTTAAACCGCTGGCACTGCTTGTACTGCTTGTACTGCAGCATGTGTGAGTTTAGAGTAGTACGAATGATTGTAAGGACTGGGTTCAGGGTATCTCGTAGTCGGGCACTCCCGACTAGAGCACTCTTACTTGTTTTAATTTTAATTACTAAGAAATGAAAGTTTTTCGCTACACATAAGTATTGGCACACTTACTTTTTTAATTGATTTATACATCGGATTTTACAAATCTGGTGGTTTTAATGTCGAAAACAGATATAACAATCAATAGTTATTCCCAAAAAAAAGTGCTATCAGCGAAAAAATAGCGTTCTGTACCGAAAACAACCAATTTGGTTGATTTTATACTGAAATGGCACCAAAACAAAAAGAAACGACCGAATCGGAAAGGAATATCATCTTATATCTGTATAATAAAGGCCAATGACATGCTGAGATTGGTGAAATTATGGAAAGAAGGCGTTTTACGATTAGAAGCATCATTAATCGCATTAAGCTCAAGTCGCACTAGCCGTTTACCGATATTAATCGACCGGGATAATGCTCAAATCATGCGAAATGGGAAGAAGGACACGAAGATAACGTCCACACAGATTGCTGCATCTGTGTATTGCTGTGTCCTTAAAAACTTGAAGAACATAATATAAACTAACTTTATTCTTTGCAAACAAAACTATATACATATGTATGTATATTAGTAGTTATTATTATTAAAATAGCTGTCAAAAATGAAAATCAAACCATTCGCTGGTTTGAATTGTAAACTCACCGATTGAGTTAGCTATCTCGTTCGTGCGTGAGCGTGTTTGAAAGAGATGGCAATAATCGTAATCGTAATGCATATTTGCAGGAACTGACGCAGGCCATCATGACCAATGGAGACTTTCAGGCCAAGCTGCTGAGCAACATCAACATGGCGCTGCAGTCGCTGACGGTGCATGCACCAACAGTTGAGTCTGTCAATTCGGAGGCGGTGCTGGACGGTCTGGTGCGCAACATACTGGAGGCGACCGAGAAGGATCCATCGTTCGATCGCATCATACAGGAAGTGGTGGGCATGGAGGAGCCATTGGAGCAATCGGTGTCAACAGCTGGAGTAGCAACAACGGCTAAAGCCACAGCTGAAATAGCGCCGCCACAGACACCGCTCATCATTCGCACAGCGGTGGCCGCTGCCCAGGCTGTGGTCAATGGAGACGGCAGCAATGTGCCGAATGCAGTCATCCAGTTGAATGCGAACAGCTCCATTGGCAATCTGATTGATCCCAACTTTAGCATATCGAAGCTCATCGTGCTCAATTCCAATGAGAGCGCACAGAAACAGCAGGCGAATCTGAGCTTTGGCAGCGAAAATCTCATCAATTTTGTCGATGGCGCCGCAGCCTTAACGGAGGCGGAAGCAGTCGCCCCAGGCGGCGGTGGTCAGGTGTGCGTGGACGCCACCACTGGCCAGCTAACGTTCCCACTGTTCCTGTCCAACGAGGGTCTGCTCTCGCATCTGCCGTTTCTGGTGAACAACGAGTGGCTGGCGCAACAGCTGCGCGCCGATGTCTTTGCCAACACGGATGTCTCCCACATTGAGATACCGCTGCCAGAGCCCATCACCGTCACGGCCAATCAACTGCCACCCAATTCAATCATCATTAACAGTGCCCTCAAGCAGCAGCCAATCGATGTGGAGGAGCCGCCCACGCAGCCCTCCGCGGAGTCGGCAAAGACCGCCAGCAAAGTGCCCACCTCGCTGGACTCGTCGCGCCTGGTGCTGGAGCGTGCGACGCCCTCGACGTCGGGCATTGTGAACGTGAAAGCCTTTCGCAGTCTGTCGACGCCGCGCAAACGCACCTCGCACGTGCGCACACTGAACTTCTCGCCCAAGGCAGTACTGGCGCACATGCCCAGCACGCCTCTATCCACGCAGCATAAGCAGCAGCGGCGGCAGCAGCTCAAAGCACTGAAAGCGAAACAAAAGCAAGCCACTGTGGTGAACCCAGAGCAGCCAGTCGTCATCCGAAGTGTGGAGATACTGCCCAGCTTTGGCAGCAGTCCATCAGCTGTAGCCAGCACAAGCACATCGACAGCAGCTGCATCTGGAACAGCCGATGTCAGCGGCAACGATAGCAACGGCTGCGTGCCACCCCTTTTTGCCATGGAGGAGTGCAGCAATCAGACGGTCATCAAGGCAGTCACTGCTACCAAGCAGTCGCCTTCAATGATCGCGACGCCCAAGCGCAAGCAGAAGCGACGCGCCGCTGTCAAGGCCTGCAAGCGGATCATCTCGCAGGCGGACAAGCCCAATAGCAGCGGCAACAGTGTGCCGCCGTCGCTGGAGAAATGCACACCCAGCTCTTCGCTGGACGATAGCAAAGAGAACGAGAGCAGTCCCACCCAGCAGGAGGATCTGCTGGCCGCCTGGCAGCGTCAGATGAACGGCTCCAGCAGCGATCTGGAGAAGCGTTTACGCGAGATCAATGCGAAAAGACTGGAGCTGGCCAAGGGCAGCGGGCGTGTGCGTCGCCAGCGGACTACGGCGGCCAGCAAAAAGAAGACGCTGGCGATCGGAACGCCGCTGGCGCCCAAGCAAAAGAAGCTGAAATCACCGCCGCTCAGTGTGCGGAAAAGGAAACACAAGCAGCAGCAACAGCAGCAGCACATGAGCAGCGCTGAGGGCGAGTTTAATATCAAGATAACAACGCCAAAGAAACCGCCAGCAAGAAATGCCAGCCAGGAGCGGCCAGGCAGCAAGGACAAGGACAAGGACGCCAAGGACAAGCAGCCTAAGCTGGCAAAGCAAGCCAATGCTGTTGAGGAGAACGAAAAGCAGCCGCAGTCAGCTGCGGTCATCAAGTTGGATACGAAAGAGTGTCCGGCAGCCAACATAGCCCTGCTGCTGGAGACGCCCTTCAAGTTAACCGTGACCGCAGACGGTGAGACGGTGCCGCCCACACCTGGACCGGCGCTAATGCCGCCGCTGGACACGCCCTATGCCAAACTGCCATCCGCATCGTTTCTCTTTGGCAGCGATACGAAGAGCATTATGATGGACACGCCACTGCTGACGGCCATAACGCCGGGCATGCGACTGACGACGCCCTTTGGCCAGCCGCTGGCCACGCCGCACAGCAGCGCCGCCAAGACGGACTACTCCTCGGGCAGCTCCTACTATCGGCCCGACGAGGCCGAGCATACGGACACGAATGCGCAGTGCGCAATGCAGCCAACGCCGCAACGAGATCGACCAATACCAATACCAATACCAATACCAATAGCCAAGCCCACACCAATAACAACCACCACCACCACCACCTGCTTTGAGTTGCCCGCCGAGCGGCTGGCCGTGGAGCCGACGGTGCTGCGACGCGTGCGCTCCTTTGGCAGTGAGGCCGTCGATAGTGCCGAGGGCGCCGCTGCGCTAGCTGCCAGCGCTGAGCAGCCGCCACACTATAAGCTGGTGTCGGGTCTGCCCGATGCCGCCAACGACAACTCCAGCAGCAGCTCGAGCGCCAGCAGCTCGACCACATCCAGCAGCTCCAGCTCGTCCAGCTCTTCGAGCAGCGGCAGCAGCACATCCAATGCCTCCTCCTCGGCTCAGTGCAGCCAGCCGGCCAGCGTTGTGGACAAGCTGCTGGACATGGATAATCTGTCCGAGATCAGCAGCGCCGAGGACGAGGAGTGGCTGAAGGCAGCAGCAGCGGATGGCTCGCAACATGCACCACCGCTGGCCATTGACAGCGAGCCGGCACAGCTGGTTAGCCAGGATGGCGAGGTGCGTTACCCGCTGCGCAATTGGCTGACGCCCAGCAAGGATGCCGGTGGTGGTGGTGGTGCTGCTGCTGCTGCTGCTGGTGCTGCGCCTGCTACTGCAACTGGTGCTGCCGCGGAGATGGCTCCGCCTGCCCCACTGCCGCCGCTGGCTGTGCAGTCGGCTGAGAAGCTAAGCCTGCAGTTGGCGGCCATGCAGCGCATGCAGGAACTGGCCGAGGTGCGCGAACGCGTCAAGGCCAAGGTCAAGCAGCAGAACCAGACGACGCCCAAGATGCGCGCCAGGAAGCCCAACAAGAAGCTGACAGCGATGCGCGGAACGGCCAAGCTGGCGAATGCCAACACCATGCAGACAAACAAACCAGCCAAAAGGGAGCCAGTGGCAGCAGCACCACCACCACCACCAGTTGAGTCCGTGCCCAAGCCGGAGCCCGAGCCCAAGCCCGAGCCAGCGCCCAGTGAGCCACCCAAAGCCAGCACAGAGCAGCCGTACATCAGTCAGCTAGATCCGGCGCTGCTCATGGCCCTGAATCTGAGCGCCAAGAAACAGCCGCAAAAGATTGTGCGCGCCGCCGTCGAAATTGCCGCCAAGCCGGTGGCCGCCACGACAACGGGACAGCGACGCGGTCGACCCAAGAAGCCACCCAATCCAGAGCCGGCCAGATGCAGCATGCGGCGATCCTCGCGACTGATCGACAACAAGAGTAAGTAGCTAAGTAGCTTGCAAGCTTCTTTTAATCAAATTGTTGTGTGGGACTTAAGTTTTTATAAGTATAACCCGTATAACCCAGGATTGCCCATCTTTTGCAACTTTTCTCCTCCAGTTGTGATCTGGTAAAAACGTCAAATCAGGGAAACTAACAACTTTCCAAGTGCATCGTTATGTTTTTATACCCTGAACCCATTAGTTCAGGTTCATGGGTAATAAAGCATCTCTATATATTTATATATATATTTGATCAGTATCAAGAGCCTAGTCTATCTGCTTGGGAATATAAGAGCCAGAGCTTTCATATTTGGAAAATATGTTCGCGTATTTCCAGGACACATTAAGTTTATTTCATGTTATCGATAACTTGTCGCTTACATCAATCAATTTCGCTATCATACGAGTTGTTTTTGGGGATAACTTGAAAGTTTTAGGAGCTACGGGCACCCAATTTGGAATGTATGTTCTTATATTTTATAGTTAATTAAGAATATTTGCTTCTTTTAACACAAATCTTTATTGTAAATTAAAGACGTTGAGTTAACTTCTTAAAAAATATTACAAATGTCCACAACCATTTTGAACGACAATGTCGATTATTATCAGCACTAACGGACAACAAATTTATATACAATTTGAAAATTTTGCCATCCCCAACCATTGGTCAGAACTGAAACAATTTGTATAATTAAAATACAGTAGCTAGCAAATAAAAACAAATCATTAAAATCGGCTCAGTTGTTCGTTTTTGCGCCGAACTCATTTCATAGAAAACATCCACGATTTTTGGGTCTGCATGAATTCAAATTCGTCTCTCAAATCGGACAACAAACATTGCACACTACAAATTTTCATATTCCTGGGATGCTAACTTTGGTTTCGGAAATAAATGTGTTGGTTCTCAAATTTCTACAAAAGACTGCATTAAGCTTATTGCTTTTTTTCTCTTATTTTTCTCCATCCTAATAATGACACGGCAGCGATAATGGAACATTGAATCGCCCCTGGATGAAAATGTACACACTCCACCACATTCTGGGCTAAAAATTCTCTCCTCCAGTATTACGTTGTGATGCCGCAATAAATAAACACATTTCTTATCCCCTCGTCGACACAAATTTAGAAATAGAAATTGTACACCTTTCACAAGACATTTGACACCAATTCCAGTAACAATACAAACAGCTGACATTTTTTTGTACACATCAAAGTTGATACATGCATCCGAAGCTAACCGTTAGATAAGATTTGCCACACTGGTGACTAAACGCCTTCGCTATCCCTTCACAGCGCCTGCACAAGAGGAGCCACAGCCCAGCGTCATCAAGCCAACGAATCCGGACAAGACGGCACTCACTGCCAAAGTAACCAAAAAACCAGCCAAGAAACGTGCAGAGGCGCGACTAGAACCGATTGCGTCCAATCTGGCCACGTTGGCCGAGGCGCATACAACGCAACAATCGCCGGAAGAGCAGCCGCAACAGGAACCGGAGCTGGAAGAGCAGCAGCAGCAACAGGCAGAACAGGAGCAGCAGCAGCCGGAACAGGAACAGGAGCAGCAGCCGTCACTGCCAACTACACCTGGTGATTACGAGCTGGACATGTGTCCGAGCGCCTCTCACGTGGCCAACACCTTCTGCTTTTCGTATGGCGACAGCGGCAGCAAGCCGGCACAGCCTGTGCCCCGGCAGCCGCCCAGCTACTATCGGGACTTCCAGATGCGCATCATGGTGGACAGCGAGATGCACAGCGTGCGCATCACGAATGCCCAACTGCTCCACCAGACGCTGCCCAGTGGCGTAGCTGGCATACGCAACATACCCAAGAAACGGATCATACGCTTCAGCGGCACCAACCACAGCCAGTCCGTGGAGCAGGCGGAGCCCATGGCCTCATCTACGCCAGTAGTGGCCAGGACTGAGCAGAGTGAGGAGCGCGATGCTAACGACTTGGAGGTGGCGGCCATGTAAGTTTCATGTTTCTTTTCCATCATGTGGACTCTGTTTTACATGCCATCCTGCTTTATTTTGCGTTGCAGCAATACGCCACTGAGGAAGAACGCTAGCGGGGAACAGACAAAGGAAGCGCATGATGCCGGCGTGCAGATCGAGGATATTGAATCAATACTCTCCCATTTGCACGGCACCTAATTAACAACAGCAACTATAGCAGAAATGAAGTTGTTTTTTTTTTGTTTTTTTGGAAATTGAATTACTTATGAACCCATCGGTTTTGTTTATACATATGCACATAGATAAATATATATATTTTTTTTATTTGTTTTCATTAATTCATTCACGCTAATATTTGAATACATTGAAATGATCTTGATTTATATTATCTAGAGTTATGTACGAGTACATATTGTAATCACGTATTTTAAGATGCACATGTTCGTTAAAGCTTAAGATTAATCCATTTTCTGCTCTGATGTCGGAATCATATAAGAAATACGAATTCTAATTTATGTAAACTAAATCATGTTTTGAATATAACCAATATATTTTTTGTCTCATAATCATATCGTTTATTATAATTGTTTGTATTAATGATCTTGCAAGCAATAAATATGAAAATAAGAAATCAAAATGCTACAATCAATCAGTAATATATATATAGCCTTTTATTATTCGGTTGTCCAAGCCCCAAATACTGTTACTTTTGGGAACATATGCGTATATATAGATATATATATATATATATTTCGTACAGATTAAGTTAATAACTGTCTTTCTAATATCATAGGCTAGAACCAATGGCCTTCAGCTAAGACAGCCAATGGGTTCCTTCATAATATTGTTATTATAGTTGTTCATGTCAAGTTTAATACCCTGTACCAAGCCAATTGGTTTGGTGGGCATGCCCAATCATACGAAGCATACATTTTCTCCAGCTTTATAAATTGTATTTAATTTGCTCAACTTTTGTATCAACTATACGTATAGGTAAATATAATAGGTAGGATATTTAGTATTCAGCCCAAGCTATTTGTGTCTTCCTGTCTGGTTGCGCTGCCTGTTAAGTTCGATATGCTTACGAAATGTGTAATTGCGACTAAAATGTGCCCTGGGCAGGTCCTGTCAATATCATCCGCCTGCAACAGCATTTAAATTTAATGCGCCTTCCACATGGACAACTAAGAGCTGCTTTAAAATGCATAATGCCTTCATGTCATAAGGACGTCGCTATCGATGGTCAGTCACTAATTGTGACCAATTATTTAAGGGGTGCGGACGGGTTGCATTCAAATTGACCTGGACGCTGATGCACTGGGTACATGGGCCAATTTGCTGGCAGCACTCAGTCGGAATGGATGGTCTGAGACTTTATTTGTTCCTGCTGCTAATACTTAGCCTCAACCAGGCCAGCAACGGGCAGCTCAAGATAAGTATGTGAGCTAGGGTGGCTCAAATTGTGTGGGTGATGAAAATCTTAGCAACTCTAATATACTTTTACCCAGGAAGCCCTGGGATAAAACTAAATTTTGAGCCTCGTATTTCTTAAAAGAAGCTTGACAAACATTTTAATAAAAAGCAACAACAAAATCTAAATCAAATTTAAACCAAGAGTTCCTTAGGGAAAGTATATTATACAAAAACAAGTGAGAAAGGATTATCTTCGGCGTGCCGAAGAGTTTATACTCTTTTCGAACCTTTAGACAATTTTCACTCCGCCAACTGCAGCACTTTCATTAGCTGTACAAATTGATATCATATGAACTTAAATTTTCTATTAAAATATTAAATTTATTTCCAGTTGTATGGCAGCTATTAGATATTAGATCCGGCCGGCTCCGATCAATGTGATGTAGATTTGAATAACAAGTATCTGTGCAAATTTTCATCGTTATAGCTTTGAAAACATGGGATTTATGGCTAAAACCGACTTCCAGCTGTATGGCAGCTATAAGATATAGTGGTCCGATCCGGCCGGTTTCGACCAATGTGCTGTTCCTTTGAATCATAAGTGTCTGTGCAAAGTTTTATCACGATAGCTCCAAAACTGAGGGACTAGTTTGCATACATACAGACAGACAGACAGACGGA
The DNA here is from genome assembly GCA_035042425.1 of Drosophila flavopinicola. NCBI lineage: Eukaryota > Metazoa > Arthropoda > Insecta > Diptera > Drosophilidae > Drosophila > Drosophila flavopinicola. The sequence goes on along the minus strand of JAWNLL010000437.1, from coordinate 61,430 downwards.
CATGGCTAGATCAATTTGTATTGGCAGTAACTCCGACGCTTCCTTCTATGCGTTACAAACTCCAGCACAAACTTAATATACTATTTTCTTCGAAAAGAGTATAAAAAAAAGATAAATTGAAGCAGGAAGCTCAACTCTTTGTCCTTGTTCGTTCCTTGGCAGTCTTCTGTATCGATCCCGTGCAGCGTTCTGAGTTTGAGGCAGATTACGCCGTCGTGCTGAAGGAGCTCGAAGCATTGCAGCTGGGCACGGACATCCGAGATGCGGTGCTGGAACTGTCGGGCGACGACGAGCAGCAGGACTTGGACAGCTGTAAGTTGACAAGATTGCAAGCCCAATGATAATAATGCTTTAGATGCGCCCAATGCATGCAGTCTGCGAGATTCTGAGCAGCGTGGGCAGCACGGCGATTATCGATCTGAGCTACGGCTCCTGGTCACGGGGCTATGAGCTGGCGCGTTCGCATGGCATTGCCTATGTACGGCTGGATTGGATATTGCGTCCGTTCCTGGATATGTTTGGCGATTTTATGCGACGCAAGCGCGCCAATAATGTGGCCATGGTCTTTCAAAATGCCCGCGACACTTGGGAGGCTATGCAGCAGGTGCAGGGCGGCTATCCCTTCCGCACGATCATCCTGAACGCCAGTGATATACAGTCGAAGGACTTCGTCCAGCGCCTCGGCGCGTTGCGACCGCCGCCCACCTACTACGCCCTGTTTGCCCGTGGCGCCGCCATGAATGGACTCTTCGAGCGCGTGAGCAGACCGATCTGGAGCCTGTTCTAGTAGTCAGTCTAATAGAGTTGCCCACCCCACATGATTGCAGGTGGAAAAGGCCAGACTGTTCAAGCGGCCCACCGAGTGGCACCTGGTCTTCCTGGACACCAGGGATCGCGTCTTCAAGTACAAGCGGGAGGTGCAGTTTGCGACACGCTTCACTTTGAATTCACGTGCCATTTGTCGATCGCTGCGGATGCGGGATCTTTACTGCGCCAGCGGATTTACGGTAATCGTAGAGGATCTGCCTTGTATTTTGCCTGTGCCATGTGTGTACTCATATGCTTTTTATACCCTGAACCCATTAACAATGGGTAAAAGGCGTATAATGGCTTTGTGCAACAGTATGTAACAGGCATAAGGAAGCATCTCCGACCATATAAAGTATATATATTCCTGATCAGTATCAACAGCCGAGTTGATCTAACCATATCCGTCTGTCTGTCTGTCTGTCCGTCCGTCTGTCTGTCTGTATGAACACGCGGCTATCAGAGACTACAATAGCTAGAGACTTCATATTTGGAATATAAGTTCTCGTAGTCCCGGGACAGTACAAGTTTGTTTCATTTTATCGATAACCCGACCCGTGCAAAAGTTATCGATAAATTTAGTTTTCACACTAGCGTTTTTGGACCGTAACTTTAAAAGTTAAATTAGCTATAGGCCCCAAATTTGGCATGTATAATCTCAAATATCATACACATGTTACAAATATTTCACTTTTTGCATACCAACCACCAATCCCACCAAATTTCCAAAAATTTTAAGGTATGACCTTGCAGTTTGGTTTTTATAGTCAATGTTATGTCCTACAATTTTCAGAAAGATCGGACAATAAACACCGAAGTTATTTAAGGTTTTACTTTCCATTGTGTGGGGCTGAGTGTAAAAGCAAGCTAACTGCTTAAACCGCTTGCACTGCTTGTACTGCAGCATGTGTGTGCTTGTATGTATAGACATTAATAGATTAGTATGAATGAATGTAAGGACTGGGTTCAGGGTATCTCCTAGTCGGGCACTCCCGACTAGAGCACTCTTACTTATTCATGTTCCTAATATTGCCTATAGCAAAAACTACCTACTCTATAGAACAGTCTTTAAGTACTCCAAAAAAGACTACAAATAGCTAGAGGCTGTTCTTAATGTACATAAGTACATACATATATATAAATTTAATTGGAATTATATATGATTGATTGTAGTATGTGTAGATTCAGATTCCTATAATATTTGAGACATGCAACCAATGTAAACGCGTTCTCCTGCAGTTACATCGCGGATTGATGCTGACCGTGCTGCGCAGTCTGATCGATGCTGCACAGATGAGCAATCCGTTTCCACAGCCTGTTTACCTGGAGTGCAATGCGAGCACAGAGGCAACCAGCGAGGAGGCAGCCAACAGCAACTGGTTGGAGAATGCACAATGGAGCAACTTTGTGGCATATGTGCCGTCCAGCGAGGATAGCTTCAGAGACGGTAAGCCTAAGGAGGACGACGAGTGGCCAATGGCACATCTGAGATTCGTGGCCAACATCTCGGCCGGCTACTACTCCAACGAGCACGAGGCCAAGACCGACCTGGCCATCTGGTCGGACGGAGAGCTGCGCCAGCTGAACGAGACGATCAGTCCGAGTCGTCGCTTCTTTCGAGTCGGCACCGCCGAGAGCGTGCCCTGGAGCTACTATCGCCGCCATCCGGACAGCGGTGAGCTGTTGCGCACTCGCAGTGGGGCACTCATCTGGGAGGGCTACTGCATCGACTTCATTGCACGCCTAGCGGAGAAGCTCAACTTCGAATATGAGATTGTGGCGCCCGAGCGGGGACACATGGGCGATCGCAACGAGCTGGGCGAGTGGGATGGCGTCGTTGGCGACTTGATCACTGGCGAGACAGACTTTGCCATCGCTGCGCTCAAGATGTACTCGGAGCGCGAAGAGGTCGTCGACTTCCTGCCGCCGTACTACGAGCAGACGGGCATCTCTATAGTGATGAGGAAGCCGATGCGTCGCACCTCGCTGTTCAAGTTCATGACGGTGCTGCGCCTGGAGGTCTGGCTAAGCATCGTGGCTGCCCTGGTGGGCACTGCCCTAATGATCTGGGCCCTCGACAAGTACTCGCCATACAGTTCGCGCAACAATCGCGACGCCTATCCGTTCGAGTGCCGAGAGTTCACGCTGCGGGAGAGCTTCTGGTTTGCGCTCACTTCCTTTACGCCCCAAGGCGGTGGAGAGGCGCCCAAGGCCATTTCGGGTCGCCTGCTCGTCGCCGCCTACTGGCTGTTCGTGGTGCTCATGCTGGCCACATTCACGGCCAATCTGGCCGCCTTTCTCACCGTGGAGCGCATGCAGACACCGGTGCAGTCGCTGGAGCAGCTGGCGCGACAGTCGCGCATCAATTATACGGTCGTCAGTGGCTCGGACACGCATAACTACTTCATCAATATGAAGTTCGCCGAGGATACGCTGTATCGCATGTGGAAGGAGCTGGCGCTGAATGCGTCGCGCGACTTTCGCAAGTTTCGCATCTGGGACTATCCCATCCGGGAGCAGTACGGCCACATCCTGCTGGCCATCAACAGCTCAAAGCCGGTGAACAATGCCACCGAAGGATTCCAGAATGTGGACGCGCACGGCAATGCCGACTATGCGTTCATACACGACTCCGCTGAGATCAAATACGAGGTCACCAGGAACTGCAATCTCACGGAGGTGGGCGAAGTGTTTGCCGAGCAGCCGTATGCCGTCGCCGTGCAGCAGGGCAGCCATCTGGGCGTGAGTATTCCTCTTCCGCTCTCATATACATATACATACATATATGTTTATTATTCAGTTTGGCTTTTATTTGAGTTAATTCCGCAGGGCTTAGTTTTTTAATCATTTTCTCTACCACTTTGCTGGCAGGATGAGCTAAGCTATGCAATCTTGGAGCTGCAGAAGGACCGCTTCTTTGAGCAGCTCAAAGCGAAATACTGGAATCAGTCCAAAGTGCGCCACTGTCCGCTCGCCGAGGATCAGGAGGGCATCACGCTGGAGAGTTTGGGCGGTGTTTTTATCGCCACACTGTTTGGCCTCGTCCTGGCCATGATTACGCTGGCCATCGAGGTGATGTACTTTCAGAAGAAGCAAAAGGCACTGGCGCTGACTACGCAGGTCAAGCCCATGGATGCGGCCGAGCCGGCCAAAATTGCCTGGCTGGACACCAGCTATAAGGAGAAGAATGTCAAGGCCAAGAAGCCGCCCAAGCTGACGCCGCCGCCATCGTTCGAGGCAGCCACACTCCGGGGCAAGAAGAAGCCGCCATCCGTCACTCTGGGCGGTGGCAAGTTCAAGCCGCGTCTTGGCCTTTATTCACGCCGTGATCTTGCCGCAACCGCAGAAGATCTGCGATCGGGCTACATTGAATAGAGAAAGAGAGAGATAGAGAGAGAGAGAGAGAGAGAGAGAGAGTTGTGCATCCAATTCAGTTAACCAAATTGCTGTTATACTCTGATACCGAAGGAATTCATAGTATATTGGCTTTGTTCAGTGACCGTCTGTCCGTATGAATGCAAGTATATTCGACGCAATTGTAGATAGACATTTAAAACTTGGACTATTATATTTGTAGCTATATACTTCAGACCAAGTGTTATGATTATTGTGCCACGCCCATTTAGAGGCTGGCAAATCGATTACATGCCAATATACCTCAAATCTCAATCCGATAAAACTTTAATATTACCCACAATTTTAAGACTACAGGCAACAAATTTGTTTAATAGATTGCTGGTGACCTGCCTGAAAAATTGGATCCTAGGTTTCCATGCCACGTTTAATAGAAGGCCAACCAGCCCCCCGTCAAATCCAATCGAAAAGGCGTTTATCTCCCACAGTTTTAGAGCTGGGGTCACCATAATTGGAATAAATATTAATTGAAGCCTTTTCAAATGTTAAAAATAAATTATTTCTCCCACACAATGGTATCAGAGTATTACACAGTCGGCTACGTCCGACTGCAACGTTCTTATATGCTTTTTATGCTTGTCTGTGTTTGTCCTTTTTGCACAGCTTGTCTTGAAATCAAAAGCAAATAAATTTATGCAAATGTAATATGCGATTAAAATGTATTTTAATAACAGCAAATCGATTCCTTTTTTCTATTTGGTCGCTTTCTAGTGTACCAATTAAACATGAACTTAGTTAAGAATTAAGTGCTAATTACGTAATTTAAGATAAAAGAAAGGATCAACAATATACTCCTTTTGAGAGCATCTTTAACTCACTGTAAGCAAATCCATACATAGCTATGCACTAAAATTATACTATTTGATTACCAAGTATATATATATATATATATATATATATATTTAATCTGAAAGTCATAGATCATTAGGAAAAAATCTAGGGAATCAAAAAGCACTTTACAAAATTTTGTAATCGGAATCATTTGCGAGTTTTTGATTTTGTCAAAACTTATCCAATCTTCGTTTTCGAGGCAGTTTTGAACATGGTTTGGCATCCATTTCGATTTTCCATCAAAAGCAAGTCAACAAATTTCGAAATCCAAATTTACACATTTTATGTATTTATGTATATAATATTCAAATTACATAAAACTTATTATACTCTTTTCGAAGAAAATAGTATATTAAGTTTGTCCTGAAGTTTGTAACGCATAGAAGGAAGCGTCGGAGACCCCCAAAAGTTACTGCCAGTATGCTTAGAATGACAATACAAATTGATCTAGCCATGTCCGTCTGTCTGTCTGTCTGTCTGTCTGTCTGTCTGTCTGTCTGTCTGTCTGTCTGTCTGTCTGTATGTATGCAAACTAGTCCCTCAGTTTTTGAGCTATCGCGATAAAACTTTGCATAGACACTTATTATTCCAGGGGACAGCACATTGGTCGGAGCTGGCCGGATCGGAATACTATATCTTATAGCTGCCATACAACTCGAAGTCGGTTTTGGCCATATATCCCATGTTTTTGAATCTATCGCGATGAAACTTTGCACCGATACTTATTATTCAAAGAGACATCACATTGGTTGGAGCCGGCTGGATCGGATCACTATATCTTATAGCTGCCATACAACTCGAAGTCGGTTTTGGCCATATATCCCATGTTTTTTAATCTATCGCGATGAAACTTTGCACCGATACTTATTATTCAAAGAAACATCACATTGGTTGGAGCCGGCCGGATCGGATCACTATATCTTATAGCTGCTATACAACTGGCAATGAATTAAATATTCTTAGAACAAAAAAAAAATATTACGCGACAAAACGATTTTGTACAGCTTATGAAATTTCAGTGGTGCAGTTGGCAGAGTGAAAATTGCCTATAGGTTCGAAAAGAGTATAAAATCTTCGGCACGCCGAAGATAATCCTTCCCCACTTGTTTCTTTTTGTTGTTACTGCGGCTATCGTGCCAATAAGAAAATGTCCAACTATAATTCAAACTCTAGATAGCAATGTAGCAATAAAATCGATTCATCGATACACATTTGTCACATCACTAACAGCACTGTTGTACCAGCGACGAAGAATTTTACTGAGTGCAGCAAAACTACTCACAGCGAAAGATACCATTCAAGTGTGAACAATTGCAATTTCAACTGCAATCGCAACGGCTGGCGTAGCAAATCGGTCTCAATTAATTAAAACCGCAGCAACATTCGCTTCTGACTGCCTTTCACCCCACAACAACAAGCCACATATCGATTTCGATAGCTGCCAAAGTGCCACACAGGCGACAAGGGGCCGCAAAATAAACAAGCGAAATAAAAATGAGTGCGCCAGCTCCAGCGCACATATTAAATATTAAATCAATATGTGGGTTGCTAATCGCAGCGCTGCTGACAGCGCCTAACGTCGTCCAGTCGCGCAAACATCATCTAGAAGTTCGGGTAAGTTTCATATTGCTGCCGGCATCCAATTCTAGGTGCCTTCTATATACACATACTTATGTATATTATATACATATATTATATATATTAACTGTGTCTTACAGAATGATATGCGACCGTATATTGCGTTGAGCACCTTTGGTTTCTACACAAACGGACACTTGGATGTCCAGCTGAGTCAGCTGACAATTGACGATGAGCAATCAACGGATTTGGTGAGTACCATGAAAGCGATCGCATTTCACATAAATATACTAAATAAATAAATATCATTTGCAGTTCGGTCTATCGCTGGACAAGACAACCATTGATCAGCTCAATCCATATCTGGACTCGCATCAGAATAAGTGCATACTCGAGGAGGCGCCGTCCAATCAAAAAAGTGGCCCAATTCTATTCTTTGTGCTGGATCTAAAGGAACTAAAGTGAGTGCTTAAACGCTTCTGAGGCAAACACTCATTCGTTGCTGTTGCTTTTACAGAGTTCGCGTGCAGTGCTCTCCGGAGTGGGTTAACAAGCATGTCTACAAAGATGTCATGTACCGCCGCAAGCGCAACTCGCACATGGCCAAGGTCAGCGACACGGCGCTGTTTATGCAAAAGCGTCGTCGTCGCGCCGTGCTGCCCCTGGACTCCGAGGAGGCGGTCGACGATATGGATGATCATTCCGTGGAGCAGCCTATGCAGCCGGAGCTGAATGCCAAGGCAAATGCCGAACAGCCCAAGCTATCGTCACCCATTGTAGCGGGCAAAATTGAGTCAGCGCCCAAGTTGGAACAGCCGAAAGTAGCGTCCCCAGAAGTTAAGGAGCCCAAGCCCAGTGTACCGCCAGTTGCACTACCCGGACTAAATGCTGCCATGGGCAGCGGAGTGCTCGGCGTGGAAAGTGAGGACGGTGCCGTTGTCGGTGCCGATGATGTGGCCACTGCAGCTGCGGCATCTTCTGCATCCAGCAGCAACAACAAAAAGCTGGACGATGCTGAGCTGCAGCCAGCGCTGCCCATGGACAATTCGCCTGGCATGGTGTCCGATTTCTACGAACCGAACGCCTACAGGCAATCGCAGGAGGAGCTCTGCCGGAATTTCACGCTGCCGCTGGTCAAGCAAACGAGCGGAAACAGAAACTACTACAATTTCAATTTCTCCATGTATGTGGCCACGCTGCACGACGAGGGCTTGTACAATCTATACTTTCACGCCTGTCCCAACTATGATCGCCCCAAGATGCTGTCGTTCAATGTGAGTTTAGTTTGTTTTTGTGCCAATTACCTAGGTACAAGATACTAAAGTGTTTTTCGCTTGGGATGAAAGAAGTTATGCTAATTGTATTCTATCATCTGCCCGTAGAAGTTTCTTGTTGACGTACACCTTACCGTCCGTTGTTCTTATCTGGCGCATGAATGGCAAACAGTTTTGACATTTGATAAGAATGAACTTTAAAACCAGAAAAAATGCAACTTACATAAAGAAAACAAGTGGGAAAGGCTTATCTTCGGCTTGCCGAAGATTTTATACTCTTTTCGAACCTTTAGATAATTTTCACTCTGCCAACTGCCGCACTTTCATTAACTGTAAAAATTTATATCATATGAATTTAAATTTTCTATTGAAATATTAGATATATTTCCAGTTGTATGGCAGCTATAAGATTTAGTGGTCCGATCCGGTCGGTTCCAAACAATGGGATGTATATTTCAATAATAAGTATCTGTGCAAAATTTCATCGCGATAGCTTTGAAAACATGGGAGTTATGACCAAAACCGACTTCAAGTAGTATGGCAGCTATAAGATATAGTGGTCCGATCCGGCCGGCTCCGACCAATGTGCTGTCCCCTTGAATAATAAGTGTCTGTGCAAAGTTGCATCGCGATAGCTCAAAAACTGAGGGACTAGTTTGCATACAAACATACAGACAGACAGACGGACATGGCTAGATCAATTTGTTTTGTCATTCTAAGCATACTGGCAGTAACTTTTGGGGTCTCCGACGCTTCCTTCTATGCGTTACAAACTTCAGCACAAACTTAATATGCTATTTTCTTCGAAAAGAGTATAAACATTAGATTTTTTATGGTTATTTTAACTTTAACTTTAAGATGTTTGAGGTTTATTCTATCATGTCATCAATACTTTAAAAAACGCACTTGAATTTTGGTCGATAACTTTATAAGTTTCTCCGAAATGGAGTATGCCGATCTCAAAAACATTATTTCGAGAAAACGAGCTTTGAAGTCTCAATTATATATGTATATATATAATTATCTATATGGACGATCAACAGATTCTTGGGTTCATAGCTTGTAAAATACTTCAAAGTGGCCGCTGAAACTTAAAGCCATAATCTACGTATATTAGTCGAATGAAATGAACAAAATTGATTTTTTCGATACGGTAATTAAGTTGACGTCGTTAATAATTTTATTACTTTTCTTCGTTTGTGTTTAGGTGGACATTGAGGAGAATAACAATGGCAATTATTTGTCAGCGGGTGAAATGCCGCTGCCCGCATTGTACTTTATGATGAGTCTGCTATTCTTTTTGTCTGGCTTGTTCTGGGTGTTCATACTGAAGAAGAGCAAGTGAGTACGAACAGTGGGTCCAGTTGAGCTCCTTTTAGTTATATCCATGTGTTATTCTGTGCAGGCACACCGTCTATAAGATACACTACCTGATGGCCGTGCTCGTGTTCCTTAAGTCGCTGTCGCTCATGTTCCATTCCATTAACTATCACTTCATCGAGAAGCGCGGCGAGCATGTGGAAACCTGGGCCATACTCTACTACATAGCGCATCTGCTGAAGGGCGCCGTACTCTTTATAACCATTGTGCTCATCGGCACCGGCTGGACATTCATCAAGCACATACTCTCCGACAAGGATAAGAAGATCTTCATGATTGTCATTCCGCTGCAGGTTGGCTAGAAATTTGTTCAACCATTAGTTGGCATTATGTAATTGTGTACAATCCATGTTTAGGTGCTGGCCAACGTAGCTCAAATTATCACCGACGAATCGGACCAGAGCGACGCCGAGTTCCGCACCTGGCACAACATATTCTTCTTTGTGGATCTGCTGTGCTGCGGCGCCATATTGTTCCCAATTGTGTGGTCAATACGCCATCTGCACGAGGCGTCCGCAACGGACGGCAAGGCGGCAATTAATCTGCGCAAACTGAAGCTTTTCCGCCAGTTCTACATTATGATCGTCTGCTATATTTACTTTACCCGCATCATTGTCGACCTGCTGCAGATGACCGTCGTTTTTCAGTACGCCTGGCTGGACGAGATGTTCCGTGAGATGGCCACCTATGTGTTCTTTGTGCTGACGGGCTACAAGTTCCGTCCGGTCTCGTCGCATCCGTACTTCACGGTGCCCGACGATGACGAAGACGACGAGGTGGAGGTGTTCACCGAATCTGGCCTCACCGCATCCGTGCATCGCATCAAGCCGCTGAATCGCTCGGCCCACTCGAACACCATCACCATCATCGAGGGCGATGATACTGAGCGCGAGAATCTAATTGCGAAACGAGAGTCAAGTCATGAATACGATTAGATCGCTGACAGACATCACACACACACACACACACACCGACACATATACACACATACACACATACACATACGGACACATCCAATATAATAATATAAATATATATATTTATGTATTTATAAATATGTATGTATAGGATACGCACATAGCTCTGCAATCGTACTTTAAGACAGACGATTTCCAACTGGGATGTGTGCTCGGACTGGGATGCCAGATGTTTCTAGTTTCTAGCACTTACCGAAAGAAGAGCCCGTCCAACCGAATGCACCTGTAAATAGGAAACGACGCGACGCTTCGCCCTCGCCCCTCGCCCAGTCATCAGACAACTGAACTGGATGCTTACACCCTTTCGTTTTAAGGCATTAATGATATAATTTTAATGAATATACGGTATATACTTATAAAGCTTTAATATAATACACATTTAACAATGTCATTTGGCACTAGGGGCCACTTAATTTGGGCATCAGCTGCACGGTCAATACCATGTAGGTGCTCACGGCGCCCACAGTCTGAAATCGTGGAATGCGGATTGGTGGCCCCTTCATTTGGTTACTTCCACTTACCCGTGTCAGCAGATGACTGTCCAAGGTGGTTATGCCAAGGCAATCAATGTGCACGGGCTCGTGTAGAATTTGTAGCGAGAAGTTTTGAATCTGTAATTAGAACAAATTAAGATGCGGCTGCAGCTTGTGGCTTTAGTTGGGAGTAACCTGGAGGGACAGAGCCGGGGAGGTGGCAACAATACTGTGCACCTGGTACGCAATCCGGGGCACCATCTGCATGCAGCTCTGGGAGGCATAGATAACGGACAGTATTTGCGACACGGCGGGAAATAACAGAAAATAGTCTGTGCACAGAAAGAGACGGAGAATAACAGAGAGAGAGAGAGAGAGGGAGATGTATATATATATGTTCATATATAGAACACGGATTGAGAGAACATAGGTTATGCAAGGAAAAGCGATTTCACATTTTCAAAATTTGTGTGCATGGACAAGTAAATTGATAATCTTATTTAGATGATATAGACTATTAAACTTTATTACATTATATAAAAGTGAATAGCTTCTGTCAATGTTTAATATTCAGATTTAAGTCCACCCCATGGATCTCTGTTTTGGCTTCCCCCATGTCAAAATATTCATTATCCAGTTTTGTTATACTCTTTTCGAAGAAAATACTATATTAAGTTTGTGCTGAAGTTTGTAACGCATAGAAGGAAGCGTCGGAGACCCCAAAAGTTACTGCCAGTATGCTTAGAATGACAAAGCAAATTGATCTAGCCATGTCCGTCTGTCTGTCTGTCTGTATGTATGCAAACTAGTCCCTCAGTTTTTGAGCTATCACGATGCAACTTTGCACAGACACTTATTATTCAAAGGGACAGCACATTGGTCGGAACCGGCCGGATCGGACCACTATATCTTATAGCTGCCATACAACTGGATGTCGGTTTTGGCCATAAATCCCATGTTTTCAAAGCTATTGCAATGAAACTTTGCACAGATACTTATTATTGAAAGGGACAGCACATTGGTCGGAACCGGCCTAATCGGACCACTATATCTTATAGCTGCCATACAACTGGATGTCGGCTTTGGCCATAAATCCCATGTTTTCAAAGCTATCGCGATGAAACTTTGCACAGATACTTATTATTTAAAGGGACAGCACATTGGTCGGAACCGGCCGGATCGGACCACTATATCTTATGGCTGCCATACAACTGGATGTCGGTTTTGGCCATAAATCCCATGTTTTCAAAGCTATTGCGATGAAACTTTGCACAGATACTTATTATTGAAAGGGACAGCACATTGGTCGGAACCGGCCTAATCGGACCACTATATCTTATAGCTGCCATACAACTGGATGTCGGCTTTGGCCATAAATCCCATGTTTTCAAAGCTATCGCGATGAAACTTTGCACAGATACTTATTATTTAAAGGGACAGCACATTGGTCGGAACCGGCCGGATCGGACCACTATATCTTATAGCTGCCATACAACTGGAAATAAATTTAATATTTCAATAGAAAATTTAAATTCATATGATATCAATTTGTACAGCTAATGAAAGTGCTGCAGATGGCAGAGTGAAAATTGTCTAAAGGTTCGAAAGGAGTATAAAATCTTCGGCACGCCGAAGATAATCCTTTCCCACTTGTTTTTCTGTCAATTAAGTTTCCATAAAATTTACTTATTGTCTACAAGACACTGTATCATGCAGTTGGCATAGGAACTATTGTAGGAAGTCTTATATGAACAACTCTAAGGTTAATGCAGATATTTTGGATTAAAGACTTTAGCCAAAAGCTTGACAACATCGGTCTGTAACATCCATTTGCTTCCATACAAGCTATGCGGACTCAACTACTGCAAAAGTTAAGTATACGATCAGATGTGCGGTAAATTTGAAACGAAAGTTAACACAGCTCAGGAATCAAATGTACTGTCACAAAACTAGTCCTTGCATCACCTATGATCTCTCCAATCGTATACGAATGACCCACCACGATTTTCGATATTATTGTATTGCGTGTAGTACACAAAATAGCAATCCACCGCGATGCGAATGCAGATCATGAGCAGCACGGCCAGCAGGGAGTAGCTGAAGGCGCTGCCGAAGCTGCAGCACAGCTCGTGGATGCGGGCGTAGATGAGCTGCTTCTCACGCAGCCGTCGCCGCAGGTATTCCTCGAAGCCGCCGAAGCTGGCCGCAGCGCTGGCAAAGTTGGAGTACTCGACCAGCAGTGACAGCTCGGACTCCAGCTGGTCCAGCTGCTGTCGCATCAGCTCCATGTACAGCACAAACTGTGTGTTCCGCAGATGCACGATGAACACAAACGGCTGGAAGGTGATCCAGAACATCAGCATGTGATGGGTGACATTCTGCCTGAGAGCGAACAGCAGCAGCAGCAGCATCTCCATCGTCAACGTGCCGTATAGTGTGACCAGGAAGCGACGATGCTGCACAACCTGATGCCGCAGCCCAGCTGGCGGAACGGTCAGCGCCGCATACAGCTGCCAGAAACGGGCTGGAGCTGCACGTTGCCACAGCGTCTCCGAATAGATGGTCGCCACAGCCATTTCGGCAAAGGCGTACTTCAAAGCATCGTTGAAATAGCCAAAGTAGTCGCCCTCGTAGAGGAATGGGTCCCCGCTGGTCACGCACATCAGCGCCAGAGCACTGAAGCTAGCCAGCAGGCAGCCCGCCCACAGATGCAGCAGCCGTCTGCTCCGCCTCGGATCAGCGTCGCCGGGCAGCGGCAATCCGTGCAAACCAAGCAGCTGGTAGAAGCGTAGATGGCCACGCAGCACCGGATCAATGCGGGAAGTCATCCTTAACTGGACTGCAATCGCTAACCATTCGAAAGCCAATCGACACCCTCAGCGAGGTCGAGCTAACTTCATGCCTCACTGCATTGTGACGATGGGATGGAAGATAGGTACACTTATACCCTATTTTATATTCATACAAATTATTTTTAAATTTTATGATGAAACTACGGAAGTCATTTCTATTACAAGTCTAAAATACTTATAACATTTAGTTTTTACTTTGATTTTTATTTGACAAACTCTTCATTTTAAGACATAAGAAATCACTTCAAAAAATATTATTGATGACTCAAAAAAAAAAAAAACTCTGATTTAGTTCTTTATTTTAAAATTAATTGACCTTTGGTTTCAGTTTAGTTTTCACTTTAAAATGGTTATTTGAGATGCACACGATAAAAGTCAACAATAGTTTATTCCTCTTAATATGCACAGGGTATATCAAATCAATATTTTTCGATTCAGAGAGGGATTATACACGTTGAATGAAAATAATATTACGTATACGTATAGTTTCATATATAGCACATGCCAGGCTAATTAAATAAAATATTTCGATTAAACGATACATAAATACAAAAATTGTTTGGAATTGCTTTCGCCATATTTTGTATTTGCATTATTATTATACTCTTTTCGAAGAAAATAGTATATTAAGTTTGTGCTGAAGTTTGTAACGCATAGAAGGAAGCGTCGGCGCCCCCAAAAGATACTGCCAGTATGCTTAGAATGACAAAGCAATTTGATCTAGCCATGTCCGTCTGTCTGTCTGTCCGTATGTATGCAAACTAGTCCCTCAGTTTTTGAGCTATCGTGATTAAACTTTGCACAGAGACTTATTATTCAAAGGGACAGCACATTGGTCGGATCCGGCTGGATCGGATCACTATATCTTATAGCTGCCAAATAACAAAAAAAATAAATGCCACGATAAAAAGAATTTTTACAGCATATGAAAGTGCTGCAGTTGGCAGAGTGAAAATTGTCTAAACGTTCGAAAAGAGTATAAAATCTTCGGCACGCCGAAGATAATCCTTTCCCACTTGTTTTATTTTACTTATAGTATTATGTTAGTAAACTACAAATTGTACAATCCAAACGCAATCTAAATTCCTACATGCAACATACAAAGAAAATCTTTTGGGTTTCGAATAAGTTTGAAGATATTCGAGAAAAATTATAGAAATTGAGTCCTCGATTGTAGTAACTTTTCGACTTTTTGAGCTGAAAACAAAAAAAAGTGTTTTTGGATTTTTGTTTTCGACCATGAACAGGTTTTGATTTTAGCTATTTTAGCTATTATATATAGAATAAGAACAAAATGAAAATAAATGACCAGTCGCCGCTGGTACTCGAACCTTGCGTTTGTCAGCGCATCACCTTACCCCTTACGCCACAAACCGTTTTGATAATCAATGACAAAATAACTTGAAGAGCAGACTGCCAAAAGGTTACTTGCGCTTGACTTTTTTTGCTTGAATGCACCTGTTCTTTCAAAATATTTAATGACGCATATCTTTGCTATTTATGATACAATCGTTTTGCGATTTTACCCACTGATGAGCTATAAGGATTGCTTTGAAGCAATTGCTTTGAAAACATCGGATTTATGGCCAAAACCGACATCCAGTTGTATGGCAGCTATAAGATATAGTGATCCGATCCAGCCGGCTCCAACCAATGTGCTGTCCCTTTGAATAATAAGTGTCTGTGCAAAGTGGCATCGCGATAGCTCAAAAACTGAGGGACTAGTTTGCATACATACAGACAGACAGACAGACGGACATTTCTAGATCAATTTGTTTTGTCATTCAAAGCATACTGGCAGTATCCTTCTATGCGTAACCAACTTCAGCACAAACTCAATATACTATTTTCTTCGAAAAGAGTATAAAGAACTACACAAGAGTTATGTTCAACTTTCAGCTTTAATCAACTTAAAACTATGAAAAAAAAATGGTTTCAATAAATTAGCATTAAAGTAGGTTTGGACTGGCTACAGATAGGGACCCGGATACTGATACCCGCTGCTGCTGCCGCCCACGCCCTGCACATGTCCGGCTCCGCTGTAGTCCGAGTGGCTTCCGGGCCAGTCAGCAGGAGCAGGTCGACGGGAGGCACGATGCGACTGAACTGGTGCTGCGTAAGCGTCGATCTCGTCCCCGTAGATGTCCGCTGGCGACAGCAGCTGCGGCGATGGCCGGAAACTGTCGTATGGGTAGTGATTGTCGGATGACTCATCGGGCGCCTCTAGGGTGTGAGCCGGGGAACGGGCCGATTTGCCGCTGGCGTAGACTGGCGGCGCATAGTTGTAGTCCAGATCGGAGTCCAGCGGCTCCTCGACAGGCGCTGGCTCCGCATAATACGATGAGGTCTTGTGGCGATGATGGCGTCCAGGCGCTGGATAGTGATAGCCCACATCGCCGTCATCATCGTCGGCCAGCTGGGTATGATGCTTGTGATGATTATGATGCTGTTGCGGTCGGCTGTTAATCACCCGGTACGTGTCTATGGGATGCTCCGGCCGCGACTCATACTCGTAGCTGTTTGGCCGCTGTTTCTCCTCGATGATCGTGTAGGTGTTCACCTTCTTCTTGGGCGGCGGCGGTGGCGGCTTCTTGAGCGCATACGACTCGCTGAGATGCTCGGCCAGCTCCTTGGCATGGTTGAGGTAGTCCGCATGCTCGCTCATATGCAGCGGCTTGTCGAGATCCGAGAGTATCACGCTCTCCAGCAGCGGGCTCGTCGGGTGCTTGGGCGGCGCCCTACCGCGTGATCTCTGGTGCGGATGCGGCGGCGGCGCATGGTGGTGAAAGTGATGGATGACCTTGTGCTGCCCCTGGTCCTCGTCCGGGCCAATGCTCGGCGCATGCTCCTTGGGCACGTGCACCTTGATGTGCACGTACTCGTTGCCAAATGCCGCAGCCAACGATGGCAGCAGCAGCAGCGCCAGCGCCAGCAGCGCTGCTGGATTCACTTTCATCAGCGTCGGGTAACACATGACCACTCGGTAACCGTCTTCGAAATGCAGCTTGATGTTGGTCCAGCTCTCGATCTGCGTGTGTGTTCTATGCGCGCATTGCCAAAATTGGTTTAAACCGAAATCTGTCTTTTGTCAAAATTTATATACCACCAGCAGCAGCGCGGCTCAAACGGGAAAATCGAGAATGTTCGCTTAAAGTCGCACTTCGGTTGCCCTAAAATGTGTGTTCGAGAAGACCTAAACCGTAATCATTCACAAATACTCAAGAAAAAAAACAATTGCTGAAAACAATTTTAATGATATTTTTATTTCGGCTCGCCTTGGTTTAATTATTGAGCATATGAAAGTTGCCATAAACTCGTTTTTATTCCTTATTAAAGCTTATTTATTTCTAAATTGCATACATACTACAATAAACAATTGTACTGGGCATAAAAGTTTCTTATGTTATATTTTATAATCATAGTATTTCCCATTTTACCAACCATTTTGTCTTAAAAATGCCGTATGAGTTATATTTAATAACGATTATTTTTTAGTATTTAAAACTCAACAAACAAAAGAAAATTCACAATTACAATGAAAAATATCAAAAAGAATTGTTGTAAATAAACGTTTTAACTTATAAAACTTAATAAATTTATTAAAATTAGACACACTCAAAAATTACCATTTAATTTTCAGTTGTTACCATTTCATGCAGTTGTTATTGCGGTAATATAGAAAAACTAATTTGTATAGTGCAAGTTAATACAACTTACTATAGTTACGCTTAACTTTCATTAATTTCAAACATATCGTATTTGTTGTGATACTATATTAAATGTGTCATTAAACTTGAAATAATTTTCCAAAAATGTCAAATGTCACAAAAGTTGGAAGGCTAACCTAAGCACAAAGTCGGCTTGGCCGCTTGGGGAAGGGTCACAGCGAACAACTGTAAACTGTCGATGTCATTACGAGCTGGGCAGCATCTTTTCGTAACCTTCTCCCTCGCACCGTCGCGATCTGTCTGCCGCAGCATTTCTCATGCGCATGTTGCCTCTCTGCCGCACAGCTAGCGGTTGTTTTGATACCCTACCCTAGCAGAGGGTATAGGGCACTTTAATTTGTTTAAGAAATGTGTAACGTTAGTGTATCATATAAAACAATTGGTAGCAATTTGATTTTTTGCTATTTATTATTTGCAAGAAAATTGTAAATAAATTATAATTGTAAATAAAAAATAAATAATAATAATAAATTGCTCTGTAAGGGTATGCAATATTCGTTGTGTCAAAGTTAACTGTCTTTATTTGTTTGTTTTAACTTTTCATTATTATTGAAATGAAATGTGCCGCATACGTCTGTATTTCTTTAGCCGCCAGCGAAAAGCGGCAGCAGCAGCAGCAGCAACAATAACAACATCAACAACACAAATATTTTGTGCCATGCATTTGGTCAAACGAAAGTTCGATATGAAAGCGACTTGGGACTGGAATTCGATATTGAAACCTTAGAAGCTCGTTTGCTGCTGTGTGACATAAATTGCTGGTGAGAGAAAAACTTATGTATGTGCATTCTAATCAGGCGTGGGTTTTTTTTTCATAATGAATCTTATATAATTCACGACATGTTTGGCCCTCATTATAGCAATTTCAATTTGCCGTATTTCAATTACATTTTCATCAAAAGCAAACACTTAATTGTTATGCTAATGGAAATATGCGAACACTGAGAAAGTTGGCAACAAAATCAACACCATTATCATCATTATGCCATCTCATTTAACACTCTCTATATGAACATAATTAAATTTGTTTTAAATATTCGCAATATGAATATGCATTCAGTATATACATATTTTCAATAACATTTTAAATGAATGTCTGCTTGGAGATAAAGAAGAAAAATAACATAATATGAATCCAAATAGCCGTTAAAACTTACGTCAGTCATCTTTTATGCCTATAGCGGTTATATACATATATGTATATTATAGATACATATTATAATAGGACAATAAAATATAAAATATATTAAAAAATTTCTCTATATGAGCTGAAAGGAGATCTATTTTAAGCGATACTCAGTTAATTTTCAATAGCACATAATTCAAATAAACAGCAAAAATATGGAGTTAAGGTGTTGGAATTTATGCACTCATTAAGTTTTTGTTTTTGAAGAGTGAATTTGCTTATGGGATAAGATTATTATGTATAAATAAGTTATACGAATCCAACATGGTTACCATGAAAGCCGTTACAATTATGGATTTAAACGTAATATAACGTATACGTCGAGGTACTTTAATTCTTACTTATCAAAGAACATTATATAAGTTAGCATTGTCAACAATGTTTGTTAAACAATTACTGCAAATAATAATTGTATATCTGAGGCCGAAATGAAGACGTGTAATTTTTCTTCATATCTGGCAGAAAATGAAACTCAGATTGAGAAAATGTAAATTTATTCTTACTAAAACTATATTCAAAACTAAAATATGTCATAATACGTGAGAACAAACAATTTGCCCTCGACATATACACTACACTCTACTCTAATTAAAGATAGTCGCATACCTGAAACACTGTATTTTTACGTGCTGATGGTCCAACAATAACATATATCATATATAAATGTGGGAAGTACATATTGTAATGTTATTGCCTGTTACATTTTTCATTATTTCATTACTCAAATTTCAAATTGCACGACACTATCGAAAGTCGAAAAACCATCGATAGTGGAATACTGACAAAGAGTTCCATGTATCGATATAACCATCGATAGTTTTGTAACTCTGCCGGCAACAGCTGTTGCGCGCTTGTGGCGTGCACATGATATTGTTGTTGTCCTGACATAACGCCAAAAAAACAACCAAATATCGGTTATTAATGAATTAAATTGCTGATAAAATGCTACTGACAACAACCAGGTGCTTGCAGCGACCGCTTCGACTGCTGATGCGCCGCTGCATACGCACCTCAACAGCACTGCCCGCGAAAATATTCGTTGACTTTGAGAACCAATTCGCGCACAACATTCTGTCCAGTTCCCTGAAACCATATCAGATAGTACGCGCCAGTGAAATTCCTAAGGCGTCACAAGCCGTGTACACCGCACCCCAGGTGGAGTCGGCAAGCAATGCGCCACCGGCTGAGCTGTATGCGGAGATGCTGGCGCTGGCGCAGCACTGCGCGCTGACGGAAACACAGATCAGCGAACAGTGCTATGCTGGGTTCGTGCACGTCTACTGCAAGCAACTGCACCGGTTGAGCGACGACGAGCTGCTGGGCACACTAAGCTGCTTGCAGCAGCTGCCGACGCCGGCATCCACAAAAGATGCCAACTACATGGAGCTGTGGAACACGCTGGATATCGAGTGCTGTCGCCGCATCGAGCGCTGGCCGAGTGCCCAGTTGCTGCTGGTGAGCGATGCGTGGTACCAGCTGGGCCTGGCTCGCATAGGCGAATTCGTTTGGCAGGCGCTGCGCAAGCTGGGCCGCAAGATACGCAAGCTACCGCCGGAGCAGCTTGTGCAGGCTATGTTCCTGTGCAATCTACTGCGGCGGCCTGTCTTTGAGATGTTCGACTTTGAGCTGAATCTGGCGCAGTGTGTGCAGCAGATGACGCTGCAAGAGCTGGGCGTCATGTCCATGGGCTTCTTCAAGACACAGACGCAGATACGCAGTCCGGAGCTGCTGCAGCAGCTGTATACCCGGCTCGAGGCGCAGCTGGACAGTGTCGAGGACATCACACTGGTAGCCCTGCTCAAGGTGCTGCGCTACAGCAGCAAGCTGCCACAGGTGCTGGCGCTCAAACAGCTGCTGGTCGCACTGCAGCCGCAGGTGGAGCGCGTCTCGCTGCTTACCTGCCTGCACATGGCGCTGCTTGGCTGTGAGCTGCAGACCTGCAACGATCAGCTCGTCGAACGCATTCTGCTGCGCTTCGAGTCCGAACTGGATGCGGCGCGTCTGAAGGATCTGGAGCGCATTTGCCTGGTTATTGCGCTGTTCAACCTGAGCACGGCCAGCGGCGTGGAGCGTCGCCTTGTCCAGCGCTTGCCTGAGATGTTGCGCCGTCGCATCGATGAGATTCTGCGCTATCCGCGCTGCTTCACCAACTGCCTCCAGTTTCTCAGCATGCGTGACGTTCATGACGTGGAGCTGCTGGGCGTTGCCTTGGAGCCGCGCTTCTTGCGCCACGCCTATCGCAGCAACCTGCCCGGCCGCGAGTACTTCCACCTGGACAGCTTCGCCCAGCTGCTGGGCTCGGACTACACGGGGCCCTTCCTCACGGAGCGACAGCGCCAGCAGATGGGCAAACTGTACACGCAGTATATACCCGAGCGCTCGGAGGGTCGCCACAAGCTGAACAGCACCGATCGCATTCTCCTGGAGATTCGCGACGCCGTCGGCAGCCTACTGCGCACCACAGTCGGCCTCAAGCATGTCCTGCCCCACTACGATCGCTGTGACCTGGTCGTCTGCTACGATAGGCAGCAGCAGCGTGCTCTGCCCCTGTCGACCAGCGGCTGTCCCGAGGACTATAGTGGCGTCCTGCTGACGCGGCAGCATCTGCTGGGTGACAAGGAGGCGGCACACGTCGACACGGTGATCATTGTGGTCGCCGGCTGGAATAATGTCATACGTGAGAGTGCGCGCCATACGGGACAGTTTGCCATGAAGCTGAAGCAGCTGCAGCAAATGGGACACAAGCCCGTCGTGGTGAGTAGCGCTCCTCCAATCAATATGCGCATGATATTTACATATACATATATATATCTATATATCAGTTTTGTTTCCCCATCACATATTGTGCTAAATATACAATATTTGTGATCAGTGGTCGACCCAATTACTCTCTCTGTTTTCAAGATTTTTATACTCTGTTCGAAGAAAATAGTATATTAAGTTTGTGCTGAAGTTTGTAACGCATAGAAGGAAGCGTCTGAGACCCCCCAAAAGTTACTGAAAGTATGCTTAGAATGACAATACAAATTGATCTAGCCATGTCCGTCTGTCTGTCTGTCTGTCTGTATGTATGCAAACTAGTCCGTCAGTTTTTGAGCTATCGTGATCAAACTTTGCACAGAGACTTATTATTTAAAGGGACAGCATATTGGCCGGAACCGGCCGGATCGTACCACTATATCTTATAGCTGCCATACAACTGTAAGTCGGTTTTGACCATAAATCCCATGTTTTCAAAGCTATCGCGATGAAACTTTGCACTGATACTTATTATTCAAAGAGACATCACATTGGTTGGAGCCGGCCGGATCGGATCACTTTATCTTATAGCTGATATACAACTGGCAATGAATTAAATATTCTTAGAGCAAAAAAAAATTTTACGCGACAAAACGATTTTGTACAGCTTATGAAATTTCAGTGGTGCAGTTGGCAGAGTGAAAACTGCCTATAGGTTTTATACCCTATTAAAAGTGGGTAAAAATTATATAAGACAAAATTATGTTGCAGACATATTGAAGCGCCTCCGACCATATAGAGTATATATCTGTCTAAATAAGCACGCGGATAGCAAAGGCTATAAGAGGTAGATTTCATATTTGGTACACGTATACATAAGTTCTCGTAGTCCCTGGTCAGATCAAGTTTATTTCATTTGATCGATTACTCTTGCAGTTCAAAAGTGATCGATAAGTTTCGATTTCAGACCAGTGTTTAAATTAAGCTTGTTGACGCTGGAGTAAACAAAAAATGTACAAAAAACAGATACTTGCTTTATCTTGTTTTTAACGATATACCTATTTAAATCATGTTATTTGCTTGCTTAACAAATTCTTTTACTAATCTGTAAAATAAATCGAATTACTACAAAAGCAATCTAGTTATAGCAACTATCAGATCACAGTTGAAAAAGTTCATTACAAAATAGTGCTGGTATAATTTGTTACATAATTTTTTATTGTCATACAAAAAAAACATTGTCTTATGATTTAAAGCAGTTGAAATCGGAATCGCTTTCGCATTAACTATATGTTTCCAACTGCTTTGTACACTCATCTACAGATCTATTGGCATGAATGGCGCGAACTGGAAACGTCCGCGGACCGGCAGGACTTTCTGAAGCGACGCCTGCGCCAGGCGGCCAACATCTAGCTCGATGACAGGATGCGAGCGACCATACTGACTAATCGTAGTTGTAGTAGTCGTAATAGTAGTAATCGTAATTATAATAATAATAATACAATAATAACAAGAGCAATAACGCAACAGCAGTTGGAAATGTATGTATGCATGTAATAGAGCCACTAGCAACATGAGCTTATTTGTGATGACCGCCCGCGGTCACGCCCACGCCAGTCACGCCTGTCACAGGTAACAGGATCACAGGTCACATCGCCCCTTGGAGAGCCTTCTTCGTATACTCGTAGACAACGAACAGCGTGGCCGTGGCCGGAATGGTGCGCAGCACAGATGGCAACAGTCCACGGTACAGGGCCAGGAAGCCCTCCCTCCGCACTATCTCCGCACCGACATGGAACATGCCCTCGTTGAGGTTCTTCACCTGGATGCGGCTCTTGATGACATCGGCGGGAAATGTGGATGTCCACAGACAGACGCCGCCCACAGCGCCAGCGAACATTGTGCGAACTGCTCCAATCTCATCCTTCGTCTGATCCTTGCTATCAAAAATATGCCCATGAATAATCTACATCAGCACTACCAACTCTACAGTCTACTCACCCACGCAACAGTTCGCGTGTGCCCTCATAGCTGCCGAAGAAGAAGAAGTAGCCGGGCATCTCGCGTATGAATGTTGAGCTGAGGCCGCGATAAAAGCCGCGTATTCCTGCGATTCGAGAGACAGAGGGAGGGAGAGAGAGAGAGAAAGACAGACAGAGAGAGAATGAAATAGAGCAAGAGGTCGAATAGCAGTCATTGAATTATTATACCCTGAACCCATTAAAAATGGGTAAAAAGGTTATTATGGTTTTGTGCAAAAGTATGTAACAGGTATAAGAAAGCACCTCCGACCATATAAAGTATATATATTCTTGATCAGTATCATCAGCCGAGTAGATATAGCCATGTCCGTCTGTCTGTATGAACACGCAGATATCAGAGACTATAAGAGCTAGAGACTTCATATTTGGAAGTTATCGTAGTCCCGAGGCAGTACAAGTTTGTTTCATTTTATCGACAACTCGTCCCGTTCAAAAGTTATCGATAAATTTCAATTTCAGACCAGTGTTTTTTGACCATAACTTGAAAGTTAAAAGAGCTAGAGGTCCCAAATTGGTCATGTATAATCTCGAATATCATACACATATTACAATTATTTCACTTTATGGCTACCACCTCCCAATCCCCCCAAAAGTTGAAGAAAACGCATGTTTGAAGTTATGACCTTGCAATTTGGCTTGGTCACACATTTTATAGCCAATGTTATGTCCTACAAATTTCAGAAAGATCGGACAATAAACACAAGCTATTTAAGATTTTACTTTCCATTACATGTATGTATACACACTGATAGATTAGTATGATTGTAAGGACTGGGTTCAGGGTATCTCCTAGTCGGGCACTCCCGACTAGAGCACTCTTGCTTGTTTTCGTTGTTGCTCTATGCCTAAGAATAATTCAAATATTTGTGTTAAGGTTATAGTATTTTGCATTAACATTTGAATGATAGAGTACACACTCGGAAATAAGATTATGTTGTTTTCAGGGTAGCTCCAAGTTCTGAAAAGTTATGATTTCTAAACATGTTTTTTTCCTTGTCAAATCAATTTATTATAGTTTCATCATTTGTATATTCAAATTTTTAACTCTAATATGGTAAGAATGACAAAAAAAAAGTTGATCTGGCTACTAAATAAAGAAGATATGCTTCATACATTATTTTGAAAGAGGCAGTGATAAAATATAAGCTTGTCAAATCTGCCTAAGGATTTGAAAAGAATATACAATCTTCAGCTATCCTTCACTACTAATCTCCAGTAAAAAGTTTTAGGACAACATGAAAAAACTATTTTCTTTGAAAAGAGTATGCAAATAAAAAACAATTTAGGTTATAACTTCTAACTGCAATTTGCGTTTTGATTTCCAAAGGACAACTGCATCACATTCTGCTGTAATAAAAGATGTGTCAAATATGCTGTGAGCCACTGTATGTTTGAAATGATGACGCAGACCAATCTCAGAGCGTAAAAGCGCGTGGAAAATAACAGTAAAACACACGTGAGGCCACACTATGCTATTTATGGACTACACAAAGAGTGGAGGAGAGCAGAGGGAGAGGGGATGGGGGATTGGGAATAGAGGCGCTTATCAGTGCCAGGCGCGATTGAAAGCGAAACACATAAACAACAACAAACGGAAAACATATTTAAGGCAATTACAACTGCATTGAGAATTTGTAGAGTGCTCTCCACTCTGTCAATCAATCAAATAGAGATTCTGTAAAATTTCCGCTTGACTGATAACAATAAGCTTTCCTTGTATATACATATATATACATAGTTAGTACTAGTATTATCCATCTTAGATGCTAATTGCTCATTCATTGCGGATGCGATCACACAAATTTGGCGCACTTCATAGTAACACTGTTATAATATCAGCTAGAGTGCCTGTATTATATTATTATCTATCAAAGCTATTTTAGGCTGTTCTACTCTACGATTAAGGCCATAATTAATTTTATATAAAACACTTTTGTTATCTGCCTCACAGCATTGTCGTTTCTAGATTATAATCAGCCACATGGCCATTATTATTTTGAATTCATTGTAAATAACAAATGCATATACGTATATACTACGTGAAATTTTAATGTTGTATATAATATAGTACACTTATATATAATTCTAAACAAACGTCGACTTGCTTGAGCCATATTCGTCTTTAATCTAAGACTAGAACATTTGGGATATCAACCTTCAGTCAAATGATTCTTCGGAAAACAGACAAAAAAACAAATTTTCAAAAATAGATAAAACATAGGTGTAGAAAAAATGTAGGAAAAACTAGGGAAGGATTATCTTTGGCATGCCGAAGATATTATCCTCTTTTCGAGTCTGTGGATAGATGACCTATAAGGATGTTCAAGTGTACAAAAGAGAAGACGATAGCTTTAAAAACATGGGTTATATGGCAAAAACCGATTTCCGATGACAGCTATAAGATATAGTGGTCCGATCCGGCCGGCTCCTACCAATGTGCTGTTCCCTTCAATATTAAGTCTCTATGCAAAATTTCATCGCGATATCTCAAAAACTGAGGGACTAGTTTGCATACATACAGACAGACAGACGGACATGGCTAGATCAATTTGTTTTGTCATTCTAAGCATACTGTCAGTAACTTTTGGGGATCTCCGACTCTTCCTTCTATGCATTACAAATTTCAGCACAAACTTAATATACTATTTTCTTCGAAATGAGTCTAAAAATCGTGAACAACCGTAAACGTGTTTAGTTTTTACAAAGTTATGTAACTTTAAGGATTCAAGGTCATTTCTATGGAATCAAAAAGGACTACCAATTTAAGTTTTAGTTATTTTTCGTCTGAAAATGAACCACCGATCGATTTAACATCAAATTTCGCGTTGCTAAATTGTGATGTACAAAAATTTATAAGTGTTTTCTTTAGTTAAAAAAAGTATATTATTACAATTGTAAAAAATTTAAATGTAGAATAAATTTAAACGAAAAACTATCAAAGCAACTAGTTTAAAGACAAACTAAGAATTGTTTTCATAATCAAATCCTCATGCATTTTGTGGATTTGGATTCAATCTTGTGGATTGTGGATAGCAATGCGAATTGAAAAGTAATTGTCAAACTTATAATGCAAAACTTATGCATCAAAATTATATTTGTATATATAATATAATGTTTTAAACTTGCTTTGTCGTGCTATGCTAGTTTTACTAAACATTTTCTGATCTTACAAAAAAAAAGAAGAATTTTAATGACATTTTCAATCCGAATCCACATTCATGTAAATTAACAGACAAATGTTATTTAAAGAATGTTGATAGAAATATTTTTTCGACATTTGGTCAACAGTCTTAAAACTGTGAGCAATATAATAAACGCCATTTTCACCAATTTTTAATTTGAAACAGATGTACACGAGTATATATTCCAAGTATCAAGACTCTCCCTGCAATCGTACATTTTACGAAACAAATATGCACCTTTTTGCCTATGCGAACAGAGTATGAAAAGCCTGCAGAGCACATTTTGAACATATATATGTTTGTATGTAATATACAATATATGTATATATGATTAAGATTAATGAACGATCGCCGGATGTACCATATCAATCGAAAGCAAAATGTTTGGCGAGCATACGCATAAAAAGCATCAGCAAGCAGCTAACTTTAGCACGTGGTGACATCGATTACAAACATACATATGTACATACATATATACATAGTATGTAGCCCCGCAGATCAGACTTCACATCTAGATTTAGTTATATTCATTAGCAACATTTCTTAAGACCTTTTTGGTTACTACTCAGATATTGCTATAATGTAAATGTCTGCCCATGACAGTCACATAAATATGTAGTTCATCATACCATTGTGAATGAGTACAGGGTATACATTTGAAACTAGGTGGCAACGCCGCCAGCCAGCAAGTAAACAGGCAGCTGATTATTTTGATATGCAGCAGAATGAACTCTCGCGTTGAAAAGTGAATTATTAAAGGCGAAACGGAGAAGACCGAAAACAAGAAAACAACATAACAACAGCGCGATATGCGCACAATCTAATCGAGAAGCCTCCAAATAATATACAACTGAAATCGGGCAACAATCTCACCTTCGGTGCGCCAGATGTAACGCGTCAATGTCCAGGGCGTGCGCAGATCGGCCGCTTGCGTCGGCTCCACGAAGTGCTTCATCTCGCGCAGGGCCTGCAGCTTGCACTTGATCAGCTCTGTGGGACAGAGGGTGAGCGTGGAGAAGCAGGCGGCCAGCGAGCCGGCGCATGCGTTCTGCGCGATGGTCAGTTCGCTCACCATCTCTTTGCCGACCAAGTAGGAGACGAACTTCTGGCAGCCACCATATGCGGCAAAGAGCACCGAATTCTCGGCCACATTCGCAAACACCGCTGGCACAGATCCCGCATAGAGGCCGCGCATGACGCCATCCCGCCGATACGTGCCCACAAAGCAGTCAAACATGCCCTTGTATCTCTCGGGGAACGTCTGCAGCTTCACCTTGACCGTGTCCAATGGCTGCGAGACATAGACCTGAGCGGCGCCGCCTGTGTGCCGAGAGAGCAACATGTGCGAATCGAATACTCACGTACTATACATATACATACATACATATGTATGTATGGGTTACAGTGGGTCACAGCTTATTTCGTGCAGATGTAAAAACCAATCATTTGAATAGTCGCTTAAAAACTGCATTTAAATGCAGCAAAGTTATCACTAACATTTTAATGAAGTTCTCTTATAGATAAAAAGAGGCTGCTGCAAATAAATGACATTTAAACTTAATATTGTCTTTTATATATGTATGTGTTGAATATACATTTTTATTTTATTTGATTCTCTTATCATCGAGTATAACTTATCATTTAGCACACTAACGCATATTGTTTAAAACGTAATGTACGCTGAAAAGACTAGCACATTAATTTGTTAGCAGCAATTCTTGTAATAATGCTCTGCAAATTGTAGCTTTTTATAAGAAAACTGCACCAAATAGGCTGTGATGCACTGTATGTCGAAAACATTTTGTATGCCACTTACCCAAAGAGCCGGCGATGAAGTCAATGAGCCCTTCCACGAAGTTGACGTTGTTGCCGGTGTTGCCTCCATGCATGTCTAAGCGTAAAATGAATGACAAAAAATTGCCGATTATCTGCAAGAGTTTGTCGGGAAAGCCGCAGAGCCGAGCGAACAGCGATTTCCGCTCTTCAGTATTGCTGCGCTGGTTCTCTTCCTCTCGCACAGCTGATTCGTATGCTTCGGCGATTTGCTCGGGGGACAGCAACAGCATATCACTGCCGACTTTTATGGAGCCGACTTGTGGTGGTCGAGGCGGCGACGGCTGCGCTGCTTGAGTATCAGATAGCGTCGCCGCTCTCTTATACTCATTGTAATTGTGCGCATTTTGCGGCGTCGGCGTCGACGCCGCTGCCACAATCTCCGCAGGCGTCGGCGTCATATGTGCTAGCTGTGCTCCCAACTGTTGTGTTTGTTGCTATTCCATTCATTGGATTGGCTATTGCGTCATGATAGCGCTCGCACGCGCTCTCCCGCTCGCTCGCTCCCTCTGTCTATCGGTACCTCTGCTCACTGTCTTGCTCTCGATAATGTCGCTCATTTGCTGCCTATCGCTCGTTGCTATCGCAATCGCTTTTGAATGCTGCGCACTTATCGTTCTTGTTGTTCGGTTCTTTTTGTTGACACTGGCCTGTGGATTTGTCGCTTATGTTTCTTATTCTTATCTGTCCTGGGGCCTTGTCTGTCATTAGCTCTGTATTGCGTATTGGAAAAAAACTTGTGCATTTTGTTTAACAAGAATTTGGAACGAAATGCCAAAGTACACACATTTTATTTTTTTATATACATATGTATGTGCTAAGCACATACATACATACGGTATGGAAATTTTAATCAGGACCTCGAACGGATATGGATATTGGCGGCATTAATGCTTTCAATAGTGGCTTGATGATTAACTGGCAGCTTTCAAATAAATACATGCACAAACATACATTTACAATTATCTGGTTCTAGCTCAAATAGTTTTCAATTGATTTTGACGTACTTCTTATTACTTATTAGTTTGAAAAATAATATTTTCAATTTAAAACTAATAGTTAATATGACATTCCTTTTGCCTTCTTTCTTTAATATTCGCTTTGAATATTCTTAATAGGCATTTATTTGTTATAATACAGAACCAGATTTTTCAACTCAAGTAAAAGCTCTTGTTATTAGTTTTGTGCTTGAAATAAGTGTAAAACATTCAAGAAATTGAACTCATAACTGTAGGGTCTAACAGGTTTGCCATTCACCATTCTGCGGTTCATTACAATCGATATTTCAGCTATCGTTATGGGATATGTTGATCGATTTGCAACACTAAAACTGTAGATTCAAAATGGTGCGCATCTTCTAAGGCGTACGATTGGCTTTTGTGTACATTTCGTTTGTAATCAGTTTGCCTATTTGAAGTGAATATAATAATTTCAATTGGGCTTACGCACTATTAAGTTTGTTCGTTAAGGTAACATCAATTGCCAAAAATGCTGGAAACCAAGAGCATCGCTGCATTGGCATTCGATGAGACGCCGCGCAAACGCAAAAGGGAAACTCAAACTGGAGCTCAAACTGTTTGCGTTACTCAGCCACCCTTAAAAAGCGAAGAGGCAGCTGCTACCACCGCTGTTGCGGCTACTGCGTCATGCTTCACTAATGCTGCATTCAGCTCGACGCCGAAGAAACTCATCGGGCGTCGTCGCTTACCTAAGGAGAATGAGCACTATTCAAATCCATTTGGCGCTCATCCCGGTCTGGAAGTGAAATCCATTGCTGAACTGGCAACAGTGCAGCAGCAGCAAGGACCACCACTCAATCCATTTGAAGTGGTGCGCCATGCCTCAAAGAAAAAGAAGCGCGAACCCGCTTGCTTTGAAAATCCTGGCCTCAATCTGGAACTGCCCGAGCGACAGTTTAATCCCTACGAGGTAAGTTGCTGCGTTCAGGCATTCCTATGTCAACTGACTCTGATTAATGCTGCTGCAGGTGGTACGTTACGTGGCCACGCCCACCAAGTGCTTTGTCAACGAGGCGCTCAATTTGCGCGGCAGCGATGCACCCGCTTCCCTCAATCCCTTCGAGATCCATCGCCGCAGTGAGATCTCAGCAGCGGCTAGCAATCCAGCGGGCGTGACGAACCCTGCGCTCGCCGAGGAGCCGTTGCCCACCAGCCTGCAAATTGGCCTCCCATTTGCGCCCACGCGAGGCTGTCGCATCGATTTCAATGGTATGTCGCTGGGACAGCTGACGCCCAGCAAGCTGCTGGCCGAAAAGCTGGTCTTCTCGCCGGTGCCTGCCAAGCGCTCGCTGGGCGCCATCAGTGAGGAGAGCAGCAGCATGGATATTGGCAAGGAGCTGGATCGCTACCAGCTGGAGCTGGAAAATAGCATCAATGAGGCAAAGGTGCGCAAGACTGGCGTTGTGCTGGAAACAACAACTCAAACAGAGCTCGAGCTTGTCGTGGAGCAGCAGCAGCTGCCTTCCAACGAGGAGCTGGCACGTCGCATTGTTTGCGCAACGCGCCGGCGTACGCTAACAGAGATTATAGAGGCGCCGGAGGATGCAGAGTCGGAACAGCAGCCGCCATCGCCACAGCCACTGCAACTGGAGGCGGAGCTTGAAGGCGGTGATGTGGCCTATGCTTCCGAGTCGGAGCCCGAGGAGGCTGCAGAGGAGCTGGACTTTAAGGCGCCCGCACGCTTTGTGCGCGCCTATCGACCAGCAGCAGCAGCAGCAGCAGTTGTTGCAGTTGGCCAGACCAATCCCATTGCCGGCAGCAAGGAGTCGCTCCACTCGATTGCCTCCAGCAAATCAGCCAAATCTGCTGAGCTTCGAGCCAGCAGTGCTGGCCATGGCGTTCGAAACGCTATACGCAAATCCATCCGCAAACTAATGCATCCCATGCAGCATCAGCAACAGCAGCCACAGCCGACGGATGCCAGCTCACCCGAGAAGCAACACAGCGTCAACATCATCAGCAGCATACGGCACAGTCTGCGTCGACGGCCACATAAGCCGCAGCCCGAGGAGTACACCCAAGCGGACATCTCCATTGTGGACAGCAGCGAGCGCACAATGAAGTTGCGCTCAAACATTCCACAAACCGAATACATGCGCATCGAGCAGCTGACCAACGAGAAGAAGCACACGCTGCGCAACAGCATCCGTCGCTCCACTCGCGACGTGCTGCGTCATGTGTTCCACAAGAGCCACGATGTCTATACGACAGCCAAGTGATGCGCCGCGCCTTGTCCACAAATTACAAGTTCTTTAGCACCCAAAGATTGTCTACAAAAGCACACAATTAAAGATTTCTTTTAAATCTATTATATTAGAAGTAAGTTTTTTTTTATCTTTTAACATTTGCATTACGATTTAATATTATAAGACAGCTGATCTTAACAGTTCTGTTTGATACTTACTTACCACTATATACATATACGTTTTTATTTTTAAAACTCGTGTTTTTCGAAACATTTAAAGAATGTTCAAAATCTTTGTAAATTCATATACTTCAGTTATATGAGTAAGACTAATAAATATAGCAATTCATTTGTCTGTCAATTGTTAACAGACACGGTTACAATTTATCTGGCATTATATTTGCTTAACTTCTGTCAGATTTGATAATGTGCTAGCTTCAAATAATTGTACATCAGTTAACATGTTATTAGAGAGATAAATGTTATTATCAAATTTTGAAGATCTACCACATATGTACTTAAGTTCTGTTTTCTGTATGTACCGATTTTATTCATATATTAATTCAGGCACACCCGAACTTAATTTGTATGGGTTATATGTTATGTATTTTGCCAGTTATCTTAACTTCAATTTAAATGCACTTTTAGTTAAGTTTTTCTTACATTTGTTTGCACGTTTTTATAAATATTTGTATGTGTATTGGTTTTCTATACATTTGTTTTTTTTTTTACATAAATGTTATGTATGCACAAATATAAAAGACTTGTTACTCAATTGTGGGTGATATAATGAAAAATACAAATACATATTTGATCTTCGGTATATTGATTTCCTTTTCAGTAATACAATTCTTATATTTAATATTTCTCTTTTGTACTGAACGAACGAATATTTTATTTAGGAAAAAAAGCCCGATGAACTTATTTCACTTTAATTTACATACATACATGTATATTCAAATTTGAATATTATATATTTTTATATTCGTCAGAAGCTAACAAAAACAATGTAAGGTTAGGATATTAAATTTATAGTGAGGATGTTGATGGCTATGTCTGATCAAAAACAATGTGGAAAACAAACATTTTTGAATATCAAAATAAATAAATGAGAGTTAAATGAACTCGCGAGCTTTATAGCGATGCCTAATATTAACTATTATTAGTCCAAACAATAACTGAATATACGTCATATGTGTATTTTAAACTTATAATATTATTACAAATATATAATTTTTATGCATTTGCAATTTTTCAAATATGTTTGTATATAGTTGAAAGTAAAAAGCCTGATACCTCAACATAACCTAACTTTTTATACTCTGAACCCATTACAAATGGGTAAAAAGGGTATTATGGAGTTGTGCAAAAGTATGTAACAGGCATAAGGAAGCATCTCCGACCATATAAAGTATATATATTCTTGATCAATATCAACAGCCGAGTAGATATAGCCTTGTCCGTCTGTCTGTATGAACACGCAGATATCAGAGACTATAAGAGCTAGAGACTTCATATTTGGAATATTTGGAAGTTATCGTAGTCCCGAGGCAGTACAAGTTTGTTTCATTTTATCGACAACTCGTCCCGTTCAAAAGTTATCGATAAATTTCAATTTCAGACCAATGTTTTTTGACCATAACTTGTAAGTTAAAAGAGCTAGAGGCCCCAAATTGGTCATGTATAATCTCGAATATCATACACATATAACAAATATTTCACTTTTTGGCTACCGCCTCCCAAACCTCCCAAAAGTTGAAAAAACGCATGTTTGAAGTTATGACCTTGCAATTTGGCTTGTTCACACATTTTATAGCCAATGTTATGTCCTACAAAATTCAGAAAGTTCGGACAAAAAACACAGAAGTTATTTAAGATTTTACTTTCCATTACATGTATGTATACACACTGATAGATTAGTATGAATGTAAGGACTGGGTTCAGGGTATCTCCTAGTCGGGCACTCCCGACTAGAGCACTCTTACTTGTTTTTATATTTTAATTACTGAATATGTGATTTTAAGATGCTATAACTTAATTTCTGGTCAACATTTTCTTGATTTAGATGAGAAAGTAACAGAATATACCTTAAAAAGCTATGCAAAAACAAATTGCATAGCTAACAATAAAACTCGATTTGAATATCTCCAAATACTTGCGAGGACAGCAACGTCTTATACCCTGCTAGAGGGTATATTGTTTTCCTTTCTTCTGGTGCACCATCTACTTGTAGACGGTTTGTAGAAGCGGTCGCCGTCGCTGATCTATCGGCTTGTAGGCGTGCTGATAGACACTTGCCAGACGCCAGTGCTCCGGGTAGCCGCCCTGGCCGGCGCCGCCACCCTGGCTGCGAAACGGCGGCACCAGCGTATCAATGTCATAGTTCTTCTTGGCATACGGATTGCGGGGCCGAGGCACGACCAGAACGCGACCAGCGGCGCCCATGCTGCAGCCCTCGGAGATGCCCACAAAATCGCCGGAGGCATTCAGCTTGGGCATGCCGGCGCGAAAGGCCGCCTTGCTGCCAAAACAGTGACCATGTCCGTGTCCATGGCCGTGCCCATGTCCGGGTCCATGTCCATGTCCATGCCCATGT
This sequence comes from Drosophila flavopinicola, assembly GCA_035042425.1. Taxonomy (NCBI): domain Eukaryota; kingdom Metazoa; phylum Arthropoda; class Insecta; order Diptera; family Drosophilidae; genus Drosophila; species Drosophila flavopinicola. The sequence goes on along the minus strand of JAWNLL010000437.1, from coordinate 27,334 downwards.
GCCGAGGGGCAGCACTTGGGCGCTGGCGCTACTTTTTGGCAGAGTCGACGCGCCGGACGGCGCAGCAGCTGATCGCGCTTGCAGCTCGGGCCCGTAACATGGGAGCAGCCATGCGCGGACTCGCCGGCGCAATCGTTGTCCGGTCCGAGGTACTTCTCGCGCAGCGCCTGATAGGCCTTGTCGCCCAGCATGGGCGACGACTGATACTGCTTGGCCAGGCGATTGCCGGGCAGGCCGAAGCTGACGCCGCCACCGCCACAGGCACCGGCACCGGCTCCTGCTCCGTTCAAGGGCGGCGCACGCCGGCAATGCGAGGCGCTGGAGTCACGTGAAACGCTCCGGGCACGCGTTGCCGGCGGCGAGTAGTCGCAGCCGCAGTTATCATCTCGATCAATGGCGCGTCCGGCAAAGTCGGACTTGCGGCGCAGCATGTCCTTGTCGAAGAAGTCCGGCTCGCCGAGCGTGCTGGTAAAGACGCCCGCAGAGCGGCCGAGCTCCGCATGCGACTGATCATCGCGTGGCGTCTTGACGCACGTGAAGACCGCCGGTCCGGCGGAATCGTTGGAGCCATCGATGTGCCGCGCCAGACGCGGCTCGTCGCCGGGATGCGCCGGCTTGAAGTCCCAGCCAATGGCCAGATCCATGGCACCCATTTTCTTGCTGGGCGCGGAGCCAATGCCGCGATAATGTTCCGCCGTGCCGAAGGCCTTGGGCAGCACGCCGCCCGTCTTGGGCCGATACACCTTCATCTTGGTGCAGTGGGTGGGGCCGGCATTGTGCGTCTTCACGCCCACGCCCGTCGCTATCGGATCGATGTCGAGGGCGAGGCCGCCGTGTCCGGCGTTGATCTGCGCCTTGCGGTACGCCAGATCGGCCACGCAATCCGGCAGCGGCTGATGGTCGAGATTGTCCTGATGCATGCGCTTGGCCAGCTCGAAGTTGGCGTAAGCTGGCACCACCGGCGACGGACAGCGCTCGTTCGGCTTCTCCGTGATCGAGTGCAGCGGCATTCTGCGGCTGGGGTCCTGTTCGATGGCCGATGGCGGAGCGGTCACTAGGGGCAGCGAGATGAGATCCTTGCCGGGCGAAAACTCAAATTCGGATACGTCCGTATTGTTAAGCTGTCCGGTGTATTTTGCCTGTGCGGCGGCCAGTGCCGGAAATTGTCGCCCTGTCGCCGAGGTAACCTCTCGTGCCGCCTCCGCCGTAACGCGATACGGCTGCGACTCCGGCTCCGGCTCACTCAAATAGAGGCGACTCAGTGGCAGCTCACGCTGCAGGACATTAGTGCGATCGGAACGTTTGTGCTGATCGAGCAGCTGCTGGTGCGACGCCAGACGATATTCCGGCTCGGTGAGATCTCCCGGCGTATAGCTCAGGTCGGGTAGTTTGTAGCTGGCGACCGCTGCTTGCGACATGGTTGATGATGATATCGCCAGATTCAGTTTCAGATTCACTCACAATTAACGCTGAGTAAACTACGGTTTCTTTTTGTGGGTGAACATTGGATGCAAAATGTGGTTGATGTTGATCGATGATTGATGAGGATGCACTTGAAAGTGTATAGAGTTGTCAATTTTGGAGTGATGTGCTCAATTTCTTCAAATTATACAGCGGCATATGTACGATGTTTGTTGTGAGGTTAGATTGAAAATACTTGTATACAACAGCTGCTTGGAATTTTTGGATATTAACTAATCTCTTTTTATAACAATACAAAATGAAGATTGTATTGATATTAATCATAAAACATATAACGTAAAATATCAAAAATAGCATTACATCATTTATAATTTGAGTTTGAAAACTAAAGCACATGCTAAAATTCTTAGCTAAGAAAAGCCACATTGGAAACATTTTCCCCCACCATAACTTTGTCAAAACTGAAGCGATTTTCAAAAGCAATCAATTTTAGATGAAAAGACTACATTCAAATTTAACTATATACATAACTATAAAATATGATAATATTTCCAGGTTCAAATAACGTTAGTACCAAATAATGGGTTTATTGGAAGCCTGACGGTGAAATCGATATATCAACTAGATCAAACGAGCATTACTTGGACTTGGCATGGGACTTGGGTGGCGCCTTGGTGGCTGACTTGGCCGTCGACTTATCGGCGACTGCCGGCACTGTGACCTTGGCAGCGTCCTTCGTGGGCACCTTCGTCTTGCGCTTGGCGGCGGGCAACTCCTCCTGCGTCGCCGTACCCCGACGATTGTACTCAAAGGCAGTTACTGGACGCTTGCGCAGCTTCTTTCTGTATCTTGACGAAGCGTCGCCCACCCGAGGAATCAGCTTCTCTTTGGGCTGCGAGGGGGGGGGGGTGATGAATGGGGGTGAATGACAAGTGGGGCGTTGTGTGTGAATGCACGTGGTGCGTGGTGGGTGCGAGGGCGTGGCCTAAGTTGCACGCCCAGCGGTGGCCGCATGTCGTGTTGGCCTTCGTGACACGAGAACGCACGACGCAAGCTTAGAAATCGCATAAATCATAGATGCTTAGAAGTTCATGAAAACAATATTATGAAAATTGCCAAAGAAATTTGTAATATTCCTAAAACTTTTCGATGCAAAGCGAATGTGCTAAAGGATTTAATTACATCAAGACAAGATTTATTTTTTAGCAAAAATAAACAAATTATTATCACAATTGATATTAAAGCGCACAACGACTGAATTTAAATATTTGAAAGAAACTGAACTGGCGAATTTAAGGCTGTAATTTATAGCGAGTTTTTAATGCAGACTCCTTAATATTCCAAAACTAAAGTGACTTAGTAGTTAATTAAAACCATTTATTATATTCAATTCCATTTTTAACAGCGCAGGCATAGTTAGTCCTGAGAAACACCTACTGCATTTAAGGTTCAAGCAACTTCGAATTATCGATTTTTTATGAAATACAAGCCAGTATAAGGCATACGTAGTCCTTAGAAATGTGTTGAAAACAAGTGGGAAAGGATTATCTTCGGCATGCCGAAGATTTTATACTCTTTTCGAACCTTTAGACAATTTTCACTCTGCCAACTGCAGCATTTCATTAGCTGTAAAAATTGATATCATATGAATTAAAATTTTCTTTTGAAATATTAAATTTATTTCCAGTTGTATGGCAGCTATAAGATATAGTGGTCCGATCCAGCCGATTCCGACCAATGTTATGTCCATTTAAATAATAAGTCTCTGTGCAAAGTTTGATCACGATAGCTCAAAAACTGAGGGACTAGTTTGCATACAAACAGACAGACAGACAGACGGACATGGCTAGATCAAATTGTTTTGTCGTTCTATGCATACTGGCAGTAACTTTTGGGGGTCTACGACGCTTCCATCTATGCGTTACAAACTTCAGCACAAACTTAATATACTATTTTCTTCGAAAAGAGTATAAACACCTAAGACTCCCATAACTTTGTCAAATCTTAACCGATTTTTGATCCCGAGTTTTGATCATTTCGTGCTTTTGCCTCATTTTGCTTTTGCCGATTGGCGATGGAATTTTTCATTCATCGATAGTTAAACAGCTATCGAGTTATCGAGCTTGCTCAAAATTAAACAGAAGCTTTCAAATTGGCAGCAACAGTAACAGGTATAATTAGAATTTTGTAATTTTCAAAGAAAATTCTTCATTCGACTAGTACATATTATTGATAATTTTATGATAAATCTTTCTTAATTGTCTGTGTCGACATTAAATACATAAACAAAATAAGCAGATAGTCGTGCCTTTCGTGTCGTGTCTCGCAATTGGTGCTTAGTGTTCGTGCTCGTGTTCGTGTTCGTGTTTGTGACTGCAGGTATTACTCACCTTTGGCTTGCACCTGGTACGCTTACACTTAAGGTGCAACGCGTTGATGGCCAGCATCTGCTTGAGGCCCTCACACTTGGTCTGGCAGGCGGGACGCTGCCAGAACGGATCGTCCTTTTTGCCCAGGGTCTCGCGAAAATCGCACGGATGCGGTCGCTCCCGCTGGCAGCAGCACAGATCCCGCGGATACTTCCAGTACTTGTGCCGTCCGCTCAAACAGCTATTGTACAAAGTGGCAAAGCTGCGCGTTATCCGCAGCGGCAGATGATATGTGCCTCGGTATTGGCCCAAGAAGTTGCCGTCGCTGCGGAAGTCAAAACTATGTCAGTGACACTAGTTACAAGAATTCGAAGTAAATTCTACAATCGTCTTAAACTTGCTAGCTTTGTTATGCTCTTTTCGAAGAAAATAGTATATTAAGTTTGTGCTGAAGTTTTCAAAAGTTACTGCCAGTATGCTTAGAATGACAAAACAATTTGATCTAGCCATGTCCGTCTGTCTGTCTGTCTGTATGTATGCAAACTAGTCCCTCAGTTTTTGAGATATCGCGACGAAACTTTGCACAGGGACTTATTATTCAAATGTACAGCATATTAGTCGTAACCAGCCGGATCGGACCACTATATCTTATAGCTGCCATACAACTCGAAGTCGGTTTTGGCCATAAATTCAATGTTTTCAAAGCAATTACTTTAAATTTCCTTGTACACTTGAACATCCTTAAAGGTTAGAAAAGAGTATAAAATCTTCGGCAGGCTGAAAATAATCCTTCTCCACTTGTTTTGTTTTAACTTAATAGACAAATAGAATGGAATGGATGAGTAAGTAATATATTATTTTATGATTCAATTGCCTTGCAGTTCTAAACATTGATGAGTAATAAGGATGTTCATTAGTTTTGAAATAGCTTATGTTTTAGCAACACTTAGACAGTGTTAAAAAACCAAAACTTAATTGAAATTGAAGCAATTAAAAGAAAAAATCTATTTCGAACATTCATGGAAAAATCGTTTACTGAATAAAATCGTCTAAGCTGAATACAAATTTCGGGTTTTTAATGAAGCAGAACTATAAGCTTCGTTGTATCGATCATAAAACACAGACATAATGTGATATGATCTGGACGGAGGAGCTGAAATACTTACCGTGCTGCTGTGGGCAGCAGATGTCCGTTCTTTTCGGCGACGGTCTTCGAGTTATTTTTCAGGCCGCGCGGACGGGGCGGAAAGAAGCGCGGATATTCCCAATTGCTGACGCTCTTGGCGCGAAATTCCCGCTCGTACTGCAGCAAGTCAGAATGAGAGAGAGAGAGAGAGAGAGAGAGAGAGAGGGGGAATATGAAGTTAGTTAAAGCTAGGTGGGCCAATCAGCCACCTGTTTCAATTGCGAACTAAAACCGTTATTTATGGGCGCTAAGCAAACCAATTGATAAAAAGCCAAACAACGCAAAGATAAACCGTACCAAACCGAACCGAACCGAGCCGAACCGGAACCGGAACCCTCCCCCTTTTGACCCAACCCCCGTGCGCAGGGCTCGGCCCTTGCGACGATTACACGGCGTAATCGTAATCTCCGTGTTGCAACATGTGTAAAAAAGCATTTTGTCTAATGCCACTTAATGCCATGTTTGTGTTTGCCTTTTTAAACAGACGGAAAACAGTAAAAAAAATAAACAACGAGCAGTACTATTGTTATGAGCGCAAAAATACTCGACTAGCACATACCCTCTGCTATATTGATTGAACAGACAAAGAAAGGTTTTCGCTTTGCATAATAATACAATAATACGTACTCTTGACTATTGGCTATGACTATTAATCATTGAGAATATAATATTATGTACAAATTCGGTTAAGTATCGAACAATATCTGATTAAGATTTGAGTAACCCAACTTAATCCAACATTTCAATAACTCAACTTAAGAACCAAACAATAATTATATTTGCGATTTTTAGCTCGTGGCTAACATTTAGCCTGTATTTACTTATTCAAACTAATTCAAATTATAAATCTTTTCGAATTTGTTTTATTTTTCGATTAGTTCAGTGTTTTTTTTTGTGAAATTTAAAATCTACATAAATTTAAATTGTTTAAGTTAATTTTTTTAGTTTTTCAGTATATATTTTAAATTTGTTTCTTATGTCGGAATGTTTTACTCGACATAAAAATAAGTAAATAATTGAAAAATATGTACACATACAAATATTTAATCAGCTAATTTTATATTTATGAACTAATCAACTAATCCAACGAAATTTATTGTTACAAATGTATTCATTAAATTATTATTATTATAATGTCAAGTAAATAAATTTATTTTTATATTACTCCTCCTTGCGCGCAAACAAAAGCGAATATAAATACAGCTAATTGCAGCTTCAATTAGTTGAAACCCTCTGATTTCCAACATGTATATACCCAATCCAATCGAAGTGTGGACCTAGGGTATCGAAAGAGGCGCACAGAAAACCCGAACTGGCAATTGATGCCAGACGCTAAGTCCTTGGCTTGCCTTGAACCATGGATCAAAGTCATGTGGAATCATTTATCAGCGTGGCTTTTCATCCGCAGCTGTTGCTTCCACTCGCTGTCGCTCCTGGCCTGGTCGTCCTGGCCAGGAGCAAGTGCAGCCAAGGAGCGCCAACGCGTTTTGGGAGCGCACATTTCAATCGAAAACTTCCCACGCACACGTAATTTCTAATTGTAATTGAAGCGAGTGAAGAAATGCAAATTGTATGCGGTAATACAATACGCAGCGTGCCACGCCCACAACGCCTTGGCACGTGGCAAGTTGTCAACACTTGATGGAGTTGCAAGGATTTTGGAGGGCTTGATTGAGTGCGTGCGAGCCAGGAGCAGCACGTAGCCAGAGGATTGGGATGCAGATGCAGATGCTCTGACACGCGCAACCGACCACAAGGGGGAAGAGCATGGATGAAGGATAAGGATAAGGAGGAGGAGGAGGAGGTTGGAGGGTGGAGATGGTGTTCTAGGGGTTGGGCGTTGCTATTGTAATTAAATTTGCACGGCAATTACACAACCAGCAAAGAACTGATCAATCCTAGCAGCCAGAGGACACTTGACCGAGCGTAAAATACAAATTGATTTTAAACTCAATTAGCAACAAAACCGAAGGCGTCCAACTGTTAGCACCACAATAGGATGAACCCACCCAGACAGATAACAGTCCATTGTGTGCTCGAGCCCAAGCTGAACTGAAACCTCCCCCAACCCCGTTGTACTTGTAGCCGGGGGAACACCAGCTAAAGCGATGATTTTTATGTCAACCCTCTGGGGTGCAATTTATCACATGCCTCGGCCGGATTAGACAGTCAAAAAGCTACCAAGCTGCACGTGCAGCTCGACCAGCAGCCAGGACTCCTCCTCCTCCTCCTCCTGGTTCTGTTGCTGCTAGCCTGCACTTGTGCCACTGTCCAACGGGACAGTTGTGTGTCGTGTTTTCTTCGTGACACGACAACGAACGTGTGTTTGCAAATGGGATCAGCAAATCATTAAAATATGAAATGATGTTGATTTTCCATTTAATAAGCACAGAAAAAGTACTTAAAAGATAAATCAAATAATCTTTTAAAAAAATTTTAAAAATTCAAACGCTTGCCAAAGAAACTAGAACATACAGTAATTGAAAATAATAGATATTGAAAACTGAAAATTTAATAACTAAAACGATGTTATCGTTAAATTTGAGAACATGTTATAGAAACTTAAAAGATAAATATTTAAAAAATTATAAAGAAAGTCAAATATATCTATAATATATAGTAATTGAAAATAATAAGAGAACCTCAAAAGGAAATAACAAAAATCTATAATTTAAGAAAATGCTGTACACTTCAAAACTATTGAAAACCTATGTTTAAAAGATGTAAAATGTTTGAAAACATTTTTTTTTAAACAGATTTGTAATTTGTAATTTTGGAATGCCTAATCGCTAGTGAATTAGTACAAAATGCGCACTTCAATTAAAAAGTTTTCAATCCAGATGTAATTATATGTAATATAATTAAGTAAATAAAAATTGTAGAAATAAAAATGTAATATATACAAATTTCAAAGAATTTTTAAAAATTCTTTATAAACAGAAACCAATAACAGATATATTACAAATTTAAATTCAATTATGACAATTCTAATGTCTGGCCATTTTATAATTCTAATTTCAGGAAGTTTTCGTTGGTTTAAAAAAAATAGTTTAAGGATTTGAAGAAAAAAAATGTTCTTTGCAAAAAGTCGTCTTAGAGATGCGTTTCGTGTTCGAATCGTGTTCGAGGAATTGGAGACGCGACCATCTCTAGTCCCCCAGCCCCTGCCATATAATGGCCACAGAAACACTTACGAGGCGGGAGACAGGAGCAGAAGCAGGAGCAGAAGCAGGAGCAGGAGTGGGAGGCTGAGTGTGCAACACTTAAGGTAATTTCACGCACTGCAGCAGCTCAGCTCCTCGATTCTGCAGCACTTGGTCAAAGCCAGAGTTTCCGTTTTCCATTTGCAGCTTTTGCAGTTTTCCAATCAATTTTTCCGAGCACTGGGCGTTCAAAACAGCTGTCAATTTGTGCGTCTTGACAGTGGAAATTGCAATTGAAATGCCATTAAATCGATGCTGCACCCAGCAATTGGGGTGTCCTTTAGGAAGGAAAACAAAAAACAAAAAACAAAAGAGCACCAACAACAACAACAACACTTGTTTGACCGCTCAAATCCCGTTAAGACTGTGCAGGCGTTAAATTCCGTTAGAGCGTGCTGCTCGTCTTGTTTATGGAAAGCGAACAATTTTATGAAAAATAACTGTAAGCGAGTTGCATGGCAATCGGAATATAGTTCCGTTACCCAACGTTACCAAGTAAATAAACTTTACTGTCGCTATTTGGCAAACTTGCCAAAGCGGGCCTGAAGGGGCATAGGTCCCAGCTTGGGTGACAAGAACGGGGCATGGGAATCGGTGAGGAAATGCAAATGGGAACGGGATTCCGCTAGAACTGCGTACGTGTCACTCACATACAGTTACGGAGCGGCTGGCAGCCGACAAAAGCGTCGCAAATGGCATGGATAACTACGAAAAATCCCATATATCCAGTTACAATACTATGATTTTAAAAGACTATATGTACCAAACAATTTTTTGTAATTTTCTATTCCTGGATTTTATTCTTAATCAATTTGCATACATTTTTTGCTGGACAACACATTATCGGAAGCAAATCTACAAACTGCAGCAATCGAAAATTGAGCTAAAAACATTCTGATATTCATCAAAATTTATTTTGATATCTAATCATAAAGCAATAGACATATGGACCTAGTTTCATATATATAAATGAAACTAGTTTTTTGTCCTTAAACTAGTAATAGGAAAAATGATATCACATCGTTATCAGAATTTTAGTTTCCAATTATATAAAGTATTTTAAAGTAACCTTATGCATTTATAGAAGTTTGAGTCGAATCAATATCAAATATGCATTAATGTTATAAATGAATGTGTAAACATATGTATGCATGTATAAAAAGTGAACTTAATTCAAAAGACGGAATACTCCATTAATTGAATCGATGATGAAAAGCTTCAGCTGTCCTAACTCCAAGATGTTTGAAATGTTGTGTTAGAAAAGCATCTGGTCAGGTGCAGAGAATTTGATTAAGACTAGTGGAAAAATGGCTATTTAGTACATCCTATAGAGACCGACAACTCCAAGCCAAGGAAAAATGCGACTGTTAGCTATAAATTGGTCGCTGAATCAAATTTAGTAGAAGCAGAACAATACAAGAATAACATAACAAGTATGAGTCTGCCACTATAGTTACAAAAAATAAATCAATCAAGTCACAATGTATAAGTAATAATCTGCATTTTGTTTGTCGCCTGTCCCAGTGGGCTCTTTATTAATAGAGCCTGGCACTCAGACACAGAGACAAGTTGAACATTCAAGTTGGGCTCTGTCGCTATTTTGACTGTTGTTCTGGTTATTCGTAGCTCAGATTGGGGCCACTCTGTTTTGCTGGTTGCCATGTTAATGTTGTTGTTTCTGTTTCTGTTTATGTTGTTATTGCTGTTGATGTTGATGTTTGCTGTCTTGGTGCTCTTGTGGGCGTATACCAGATGACAACAAAATGACTTTATACAGATACATGTATAGAAAACGTTTACTGTTACTCACTGTTTAACTAAAAGCTGAGACTGCTCACATGAGAAATAAGAAATACATTGCTTACAGGGTAGACAAAAGTCGGTCACGCTAACTGCTCAGCTGTTTCGCTAAATTGAAGCGTACCAAGCGATTTTCTGTTACCGCCCCCGCTCAATAAAAAGACGCAACACAAAAATAGACAAGATGGCGTCTGCAATTGGATCGTCGCTGCCAGACAGACAGCAGCAGCAGCCGTGTGACAGGTGGCAACGCTGTCAGAACACCCAATGGGCAAGCAGCATCTTCAATTCCGTAATCGATTTCTCTCACCTGCATGGCGCTAAAGTTGAACGACATTTTGGCTTCGAATTTAGAATTTTGACAGCACAACTGCAAACTATAAAAAAAAAACTGAAATAAAATTTCCGAAATGTATTTGGGGGAAATTTTGAAATGGGAACATACATAAAACACACACACACACATAAAAGGCAACTCCCACTTTGATTCCCAATGTTTTGCACTTTGGGGCGTGGCTTTCACTGCGCACAGCAGCCAAAGGATAAGGGACACCAATACAGAGATACACATACAATATGCTTTTGGAGGGGGGCTCATTGGCTGAGTGGGGATGGGCGGGGGCCAGTTGGGCCGCAGCTGCTGGATTGCTGGCAGACAGCAAAGCAAATGAATAACTTGCAAACACCAGCTGAGCACCAAGTCCACAGAATAACAAATAAAACTGCGGCAGTGCAGACTGAGCGACTTGGGCATATCCTGTACAAAGTACACAATAAATGTGGCTATGTTTGATTAAATATATATCCAAATGCAAGCAATATAGTTTGTTCTTCGAAATTTATAAGATGATTTCTATAACATTCAAAACATTGCTTAGCTAAGTAAGCCAAAAAAAATAAGTAATCTACTTTAAAAAGTATAATATTAATAATTTTCGCAATTAATGTCCCCAAATACATTAAAAAATATGGTTTTTATAAATACTCTGTTTTATCAGAAAAAAATGTTTAAGTTTTATTTACATAAATACAGAAAAATTCGTACAATTCAAATGAAATATGTGCTCTATTTATGTACATAATTTATATGAAATAAAACAATTTTCAACAAGTTAAAAAAATTCTTTATGTTTCACAAATTTGTAATTGATATTTGCTTCAAATCATTGATATATATATCCTATATATACTATCCTACCATTAATGTTCATTAAAGTTCTGTCCCAATTCTATATTGAAGTGTCTAATTTGTTTTGGGGCTTTTTACAACAGGATATTGAAGTATATTATAGTTTGTATCAGTTTAATGACCACATACAGGCCAAATTTGCTATTGATAGAATCTTCGGAAAGGATAAATTGCATATGGCAAAGGATATTCCTAATTTATATTAATAAAAGTCAGTGAGTGATAGGACAATGAATAAGTTCACTGGATTCCCTAGGCCTAAGATTCCTTAGGCATAATATGCCCGCACTAAAGCATTTTGTAGGGTATAGCTTACGAGTGGCGTGCCTGAATTAGTAAAGAGGAATAACTCATTGTTATACTGTACAATATATACATATATATATATATAATAAATTTATTGTTTGTTGCTTGCTTGGATATAAACAAATATCACGTATTAGATGGTAATTAAAAAAAAAATGTACATATTACCTAGAGCTAGATAGACTTCTGATCGACTATATTGTATATGAGTATCTATATATATATATTAATCGTTAGTTGGGGGTAGCGTTAGAAACATGGCGCCTGGCAACTGGCTGCAGCTGGAGGCGTTGGCGGTGTCTCAGGGTGTCTCCAGCACATGATTCAAATACGCTATGTAGCAGATGGCCAGCTTCAGGATCTCGATCTTCGACAGCTTCTTGTCCGGCGGCAGCGTGGGCAGCAGCTTGCGCAGCTCAGCGAATGAAACATTGAACGCCTCCACCCGGATCCGTTCGCGTGTCGCATGCGCCGTCCGATACTTGAGCGTGGCCCGCCGACGCCGGCGCCGCTCCTCGCGCGACAGCCCGACCAGCTCGGACGGATCCAGGTGGGCAACGGGCACGGTGCGGCGACGTGGCGCCGGCGTCGGCGGGGGCGGCGGTGCCGGCTGAGCGGCCGTCTCGCAGGCGATGCGCGCCTGAAAGCGCTGGTCGATGTCCAGCGTGGTGCTCGCCGCATAATCCTCGGCACCGGGGTGGCCATGTCCATGTCCGTGGCCATTGGACAGCGCATTGTTCGCTGCCGCCATCTCGTCATCCTGATCCATGTAGTAGCGACTAAGTGAGATGCTTTGCGGCGCCACCGGTGCCAGATGCGTCATGTCGTAGACCATATTGAGCTGCTCCTGCTCCACTTGCTCCGCCTGTGAAGGTAATAGAAAGATGGTACTCATTAAGCATACGCATTTTTATTAACATTAACCAAAAAACCGTCTCATCTAATATATCATAAGACGGTCATGTTCTTATTAGAATATAATTGAAGGTTTCAATCATCTTCAATCAACAATGTTGAAAGGCTTGAATTGTATGTGTTCCACATTGTTTTGAAAATTAAGTGGTTAATCTTAAAATATATATTATTTTATGAATTGGATCGATTTATAATTATTAACTTAAACTGACATTAATCAATATTACTTTAAACCGAAATACTATTCAATTGTTTTCTATTGTAGACAGCTTCCATTTCGTATGCAATATGAATAAAAGTCTAATTCAAAGCAAATACAAAAAAAAGGAAAACTTTTGAACGTTGAAGAGGAGCGACTGTAACGTGCGTAGCCGTGAAAATGCCGATATGTCCTCAAGGTTTCTCACTCCTTCGCCCCTGCCACGCCCACCGCCCACCGCCTCACCGCAAATTAAGCAAACTGCGCGGATGCTAGTTGCATTATTTATGGTTTCTGTTTGGGTGTCAAAGGGTGCACGTATGTCAACCCCTCAAAGGACGCACGACCCCTTTTGCTGCGGAGCCCTTTTACGCCGCTGGTCACGTGTCCTGTTTGCTTTACCTATTATGCATTTTCATTTGTTTTTATTGTACTTATTGTATTTATTGTTATTGTTCTTGTTTATTCGCAACATATTTTCACACCTACACAAATAACTGAACAATCGTCACGTTTGTATTTATTCTGGCCCGCGGGAGTTGAGAATTGGAACCCTAATGCGATTTGCGGTTTAATGGGCTATTCTTCACTAAAAACTCACACAAATTGCACAAAATCAAAGCGCACTTGGGAAATGGGATGTGCACTATAATCTTTAAAAGCGGGATTCGTAACCATTATTGCATGGCTTTCTTGTACTATGACTCCTTAGAGATTAGCGTTCACGCACACTTGAAATAAATTTTTAAAAAAATATGTATATATGTGTATGCATATACATTTATGTAAAATCAATTTCTTTATCCATTTGGACTACTTACAAGAATCGCAATCACACGAGTTTCTTGAGATTTATAACTGTAAACGAAGTCCTGCTCACGCAAAGCTTTGCCACCGAACTGAATCGATGTAAGGATGTTGCAGCATCATTTATAGCGCAGCGAAAGTGTGACAAGGACTTGCAACCCCCGAGAACGACCAATGGCAGGACAACATCCCAGCTGAACAAACGCCAATCAGGACAACAAAATGGCGACGAGTGTGGTAATGATATATTAGCACCGCCCACAAGAACTAACTGCATGAAGTAGCTTTGTTCAGTGGGTATACGGGACAATTTATAATCGCATAAACTTAAGCTCTAGAAAATCAGATATGAAATAAAAACTTTTAAAAAAAATTGAATCTGTTGCTGAATATGTTTGCAAATAAACATAAACATATATAGTGACTATAGATAAATATGTAACGATTATAATAATAATACCAAAATATAATTTTAAGAATTTTTAAATAACCGTTGGTAATTGGACATGGAACATATTTAATGCGCTAATAATACTAAAACCAGCGCTTTTACAATCGATTGTTTTAAATATCGCTAGCGTTGTGTGAATGGCAAACAGCTTGCAGCCCTGGCACGCTTTCATAACCAGCCAGCTGTTGGTTCCATTGCTGCTGCTGTTTTCGTTTAATTTTTTTTATATTTGTGAAATAAAATGAGCTCGTTTCGATTGTTGTCGCCGCTGCAACTTAGCCTAACAGTGGCACGCAGCTATGGCAAACACAATAAGAAGTTTCTGTACAAAGATGGCAAGAAATATGAGAACATTATTTACTATCCCAGGTGAGTGTTGAGCCGGTGTTGAAACATTTTCTTTGACAATAAAATCGGACGTTACTTCTAGAACGCCTGACCAGCAGGATCCGCCCATAGAGCCCGCCAAGCTGTTTCGTGTGCAGCGCATTAAGACCGTGAAAGGCAATCCGTTCTGGGAGAAGCGCATTTTGAAAGATCTGGGCCTCGATGGCAAACAGAGCGACTTTACCGTGGTCAAAAATATACCCGAAAACAATGCTCGCCTGTGGAAGATCAAGCATCTGATTAAAGTGACGCCGGTGACGTTTCCCTATGGCGAACCGACGGCGCAGGATGTCAAACACACGATACTCAAAGAGAACGGCGAGTGTCTAGTGACAAAGGACATTGGGCCGGTGGAAATACGCAACGAAGCGCGCGATGCTTTTGACCAGCAGTCGAAGCGCCTGGACACCGAATTGCTGCGAAAGGACTCACGACTCAAATGGCTTAATCCATGGTAGAATTATAATTCCTTAAGTGTAAACGCACATTGTTCGTTATTATTTCAATATATACACAAGTAACAAAATTAAAAGAAAGCTCAAAATGGAGAATGGTAAATATTCCAGTGGTGCTAACTAACTCTACTGTTTACTGTGCTGCTTTGCTTTCACGTACGTCGCTTATTGGCGACCATAGCAACCTTCTTCTCGATCGTCTTGCAACCGGATGTGGCAAACATGCTATGATTGGGATCATAGTTAACGGCGCTAGTTACCACATTGTTTATATCTTCTTGACTAGGTCTAATGTTCCAACGTTTAAATTCGGCCATCACACATTGCACGATATGCGACTTCTCCAGTGCAAGAAATGGTATATAGTGATCGATGACATGCGCCTCGATCATATTTGTCTTCTTCAGACCGCCCTCCATGTTGTAAGCCGACTTGGTGAGCATCTCCTCAAAGTCGGAGAGTCGCGTATCCTCGCGCCGTTTGCCTTTCTTCATGAGCTCAGCGAGGTAATCGGAGATGCGCACGCCCGCCGTATTGGACAGGAAAATAAATATGGCCTTTGTATAGTCCGAGTCCCTTACATTCGCCGCATAGTCCACAAGAGACGTGAGCGTATCGAAGACACCAATCGGCATCTTGTCCACCTCATCAAATATGAATAGGGAGCGCGGGCAATCCTGTATGCTAGCGCGCACCTCTCGATTGATACGCTCCTTGTACTCATCCAAGCGACCGGGATGCGCAAAATCTGCTCGACCCAAATACTTGTGGACATATTTGCTCTTGATGCCTTCAGTGTAGAGTGCCTGCGCGATTTGGTCGGCAACGAAACTCTTGCCGGTACCCGGCGTCCCATGGAAACTCATGACGAGCGGCTTCCGTGAGGGACTGTTCGTTTCCAGATGGGCAACCAGAGCAGGAACAACATGGTCGATCACCATATGCTGGCCAAAGAGTGTGTGGGACAGCGAATTATATAGCTCTGTGGAACATTCGTGTATAACAAGTGGTTTATCAATATACTACCAATCACTTACTTCTCATGTCCCCCGGAATGCTTCGCTCATCACAACACTCATAAACCCGACAGTAGGTCTGACCCTTGAAATAGCGAAAGCCAAAAGCACCGGCAATACCAGCGCCGGTAATACCTAGCGTTATGGGCTCAATGCAACTAGCTCCATTTATGCTAATTATACCAATGAAAATTAGCAAAAAATGGCTCTTGCAAGCAGTAAATGCATTTTTATAAATCATTCTACAGCCAATTCCAAAGTTATCTCAGGCTAACGCTATCGATATATCCGCAATAAAAGCAAAAATAATCGATTTTAATGGATTGCGCCACGCAAGCCTCAATAATTCGAAAGTATTCGTCACAACAGGCACGCAACTTTCGATAACGGAAGACATGCAAGTAGTTTAGCCAAATACCTTCTACATACGCAAACAATTTCAAATAGCAGCCTCAGAGCTGATTTTATCTGATTGCCTAGAGATATTCGATAGCTGGCCAAATTCCAAACAGATATAAAAATACCATTCATACGATATTTTAAAAAAATTAATATTAAAAATATCAACACCTCTAGCACATGATAGTCGAACTATCGCTTTGATCATAGAAGCTGCGAGCTGTTATCGATATATGCAAAAATAAACAAGCGTCGTCGTTGCAATTTGTATTCGCACCCAAATAGTTTCTTTCAGCATATTCAACGGAAGACAACAATTGCAGCAACAATGGCACAGAACCAGGTGCTATTGGAGACCTATACCGGGAATGCTAACAACATGGAAGCCACAAAGTCGGCGATTACCAAAATGCTGCTGCGCATCGAACGCTTTCAAACGCGCGTACGCAAGCACATAGATGAGAACTACACGGAGTTCATGCCAAATCACACGTCGCCGGACATCTTTCTGGAGAAGTCATGCACACTAGGCGACGAGATCAACGATCTGCTGGCCACCGTTGGCAACGAAGGCCTGACCGCCCTTAACGATGCCAGCGTTGAGCTGGCGAACAGCAGTCGCGATCTGCGCGAGAAACTCCTCGGTTTGCGAGTCAGCGAACACATACTGAAACTGGACGCATTGTTTCAGTGCGTGGAGGATGCCAAGACGACCAAGGATTGCCTTGTCGTGCTCGATCTAATGGGCAGACTGCGCAGCCTAATCTACAGCGATGGCAGCAGCGAGCCGGACATTCCGCCCGATGTGGAGCGGATATTTCAGTCGCTGGAGTGCTACGAGTCCATCAAAGTCAAGTATCATGTGCAGGCGCATCTGTTGCAACAAAATCTGCAGGAGCGATTCGATCGTCTGGTGCAGCTGAGCTGCAAATCGTTTCCCACATCCAAGTGCGTGACGCTGCTGCTCAGCAAGGACGAGGCGCAGTTGCAGGATATCGTCATGGCTCTCTTCCAGGAGCGCTACAATCCCGCAAAGATATGCAATTTTTTGCTGGAACACTGCATCGAGCCGCTCATCCAGAAGCCCGTCTCCGTAGAGTACAATGCGAATGCCAAGGATGACACTCACATACAGCTAACTCTCTCGTACTCCATCAAGGAGCCGGAAGCATCGCCGCTGCTGCGTCCCAACTATAAGGATGTATTCGAGCACTTTCAACTGCTACTGCAGACGCTGGGCAGCATCAATTGCAGCCTCAATGGCACCCAGCATGTCTTCACCATAATTGGCGATCATGTCAAGGATCGCATGCTGCAGCTACTGCTCGATGAGTGCCTCATACCGGCGGTGCCGGAGACCATGGATGAGTATAATAGCTCCACGCTATGCGAGGATGTTGCCAATTTTGAGCATCAGCTGGCCGACACGTTCCTCATCAATCCCGAGCTGGACACGACCCTCAGTGTATTCACCAAGCACTTCGACACCTACTATCGCAATCGGCTGTCAGCCCGTGTCCTGGCTACAGGTCGCGAGATCATACAGCGTGATCTGCAGGACATGACGCTGGTCGCACCCAGCAATCTGTCCGCCAATGTGGCAAGCGATCCGTTCCTCTTTCCGCGCTGCATGATCTCCAAGAGCGCACAGGTAAGTGAAATTAACAAATTAATTCGAACTTTATTTATGCATGTATTTATCTTTCAGGAGTTTGCCAAGCTAATGGATCGCGTGCTGCGCCAGCCGACAGAGAAAGCCGCTGAGGGCTCGCCAGATCCGCTGACCGGCGTCATTGGGCTGCTGCTGGAGAAATACATCGATGAGGTGCCCAAGGTGCACAAAAAGCTGCTGCAGAGCATTCCACAGCAATCGGCGCTGTTCCACAACAATTGCATGTACCTCACCTACTGGGTCGCACAGCATGCCAACAAGTGCGGCGAAAGCTTTCCCTCGGTGGTCAAAATGCTACAAGCCACGGGCGCCAAGCATCTGCGCGTACAGGTCAGCTATCAGGAGTCCATCATCAAGGACATCATGAGCGGTTTCGGTGAGTGTCTATTCATTTTAACAGTCGATTTAATACAAACCTATATCGGTTTTATGGGAAGAGATCTTCAAGTGTGTATATATATTGATTCAATTTAGTATAGTTGCTTTTTATACCCTGAACCCATTAAAAATGGGTAAAACGGGTATTATGGTTTTGTGCAAAAGTATGTAACAGGCATAAGGAAGCATCTCCTTTTTATACCCTGAACCCATTAAAAATGGGTAAAAAGGGTATTATGGGTTTGTGCAAATGTATGTAACAGGCATAAGGAAGCATCTCCGACCATATAAAGTATATATATTATTGATCAGTATCAATAGCCGAGTCGATCTGGCCATGTCCGTCTGTCTGTCCGTCTGTCCGTCTGTCCGTCTGTCTGTCTGTATGAACACACAGATATCAGAGACTACAAGAGCTAGAGACTTCATATTTGGAACATAAGTTCTCCTAATCCCGGGACAGATCAAGTTTATTAAAATTTATCGATAGCTCGTCCCGTTCAAAAGTTATCGATAAATTTCGATTTTAGACCAGCGTTTTTTGGATATAACTTACAAGTTATAAGAGCTAGAGGCCCCTAATTTGACATGTATAATCTCGAATAGCATACACATGAACAAATTTTTCACTTTTTGGATACCACCCCCCAAACCCCCCAAAAGTTAAAAAAACGCATTTTTGAAGGTACGACCTTGCAATTTGGTTTGGTCACACATATTATTGACAATTGTTTGCCCCAAAAATTTCAATAAGATCGGACGATAAACACAGAAGTTATTTAAGATTTAACTTTCCATTATGTGGGGCTCAGCGAAAAGCAAGCTAACTGCTTAGACCGCTTGCACTGCTTGTACTGCTTGTACTGCAGCATGTGTGTGTTTAGATTAATATGAATGATTGTAAGGACTGGGTTCAGGGTATCTCGTAGTCGGGCACTCCCGACTAGAGCACTCTTACTTGTTATACGCTGAACCCATTAAAAATGGGTAAAAAGGGTATTGTGGTTTTGTGCAAAAGTATGTAACAGGCATAAGGAAGCATCTCCGACCATATAAAGTATATATATTCTAGATCAGTATCAACAGCCGAGTCGATCTAGCCATGTTCGTCTGTCTGTCTGTCTGTTCGTCTGACCGTCTGTCCGTCCGTCTGTCTGTATGAACACACGGATATCAGAGACTACAAGTGTGTGTTTAGATTAGTACGAATGATTGTAAGGACTGTGTTCAGGGTATCTCGTAGTCGGGCACTCCCGACTAGAGCACTCTTACTTGTTTGTAATGACTTTGTATTAAATGATCTACTTGATTCAGTCATATAATTGCCCTTCCGATATTTGTGTTTTCACAGAGTTCGAAAGTCCACACACATTGGGCACGGCACCGCTGCGGCTGGTGCGTCAATGCCTGCGCCAGCTGGAGCTGCTGAAGAACGTGTGGCTGCAGGTGCTGCCTGAGAACGTGTACAACAGCAGCTTCTGTGAGCTGCTGCACACGTTCACCAATGAGCTGGTGGTGCGGGTGTTCAAGCTGCGCGACATTTCAGCCACGATGGCCAGCGAGCTAAGCGACCTGATCGATGTTGTGCTGGAGAAGGCGCCGCTGCTGTTCCACGACAAGCACCAGGTGGTGCAAGTGCGCTCCTGGCAGAAACTGCAGCAGCTCAAGACCATGATGAATGCCTCGCTCAAGGAAATCACGGAGCTGTGGTGCGACGGCGCCGGCCCCCTGACAGCCAACTATCAGGCGAACGAGATAAAGCATCTGATACGGGCGCTCTTCCAGGATACAGATCGCCGGGCTAAGGCCATTGCGCAGATCGTTTAACAGCCGCATTCAGACAGACGATCGTTATCATAGTCTAACACTTTAATTGTAACACAAAATAATAAACTGGAAACAGCCTAGAGATAAATGTAAAAATGCAGCCATTGTTCAGCTCAGCTCAGCTCAGCACATCTCGTGCTTGGCCTGCAGCATGAGCGGACGCAACTGCTCCAGGAGCAGCCGATGATCACGTCCATGGGTGACGCTCAATATGCGCTGCGCCTCCTGCAGATGATGCAAGGCCAGCTTATAGTTGCGCTCATATAGGTGAATCTTGCCCAGTTTCAGGTGCAGCAGTCCCAGCAGCGGATTCCATGCCCCATGGTATTTGCCAAAGCCCGGCAGCAGCTGCTGTCCGAATGCCAGCGCATCTGCCCACTTGCCCACATTGATGGCCGCCTCGAAGGCGGCGTCCAACGTTTTCACATGCCACACATTCAGGGGATGCAGCACGCCACGTTGCTTCTCCAAGCACACCTTGCACACGTCCAGATCTGCAAGGTTAACAAGCTTTCAATTATAAAAGGATTTCAATGTAAGCCAGAAACTTCCACTGTGCACTATGTTCTGTTTTGGAAAAATGGCGTATAGTGTTATACGGAAATTCTAAAATACCCCAAGAAAGAATCTGACCAATTCTTTCGATCCGATCATAATATTTTTTGAAAGAAGGTTTCAATTTGTGTTTTGTTATAAATTACAAAAATGGGCACAATCAGCTTAAAAATTCATAATTCATAATTGAGTTTGGCTCGGATATCTTTTTTAGTATTTATCCCTTTATCTTTGAAAACAACAAAATTGTTTTCTTTCAACCGATAGTTGCATCGCACTCTTTTTCATTATTATCGTTCTATATCTACAGATATGGGGAAATAATTGAAAGTTTCTAGCTTGCCGTGGTTTCGATAAAATGTTTTCGTCATCCAAATCGATCATACCAACATAATCTAATCATAGATCTATACGCTTAGTTAATAATTATCATTGTGCTCCTTTACCGCTTTCAAATGTTATTCTTTAACCTGATTTCTATGGTATCATCCATCTATTCTATTCTTGTACAGGTTTTGAGGCTGACTGTGCCCATTTTTGTATTATATTGCAGCAAAGCACAACAAAATAGGAAGCTCAAGATCGTTTTTTCAACTAGGGTTTTTTTGAGTGGATAATAATGAAATAATGAACATTGGATTGTCCGTATAAGATCTTCTGCGCATAGGATTTTAACGTTTACCATAGTGTACGTACATATATGGGTACTACTTACAGGCCACCTCCTTCATGTTGTCCAGGCTGCTCTGCGTCAGTGTCATGATCTCAGTGTAGGCGTGGCGCAGCTGGGGCGTCACGCTGGTATCGCATCGCTGGCACTTGGCCAGCTCAATGTTGACGCTGGCATCGCAGCTGGCGTTGGGGCAGACGGCGGCGGTCATTTCGTGCATCTCCTGCGGATCAATGCACTTGCTGCACACGCACAGAAAATAATAGTGCTCCTTGAGATCGGCACGACGCTGCTCGGGCGTGTTGAGCAGATCGATGTAGCTAATATAGATCTTTGACCAGTCCAGGCATGGCAAATCTTCAATAGCATGGATATGCAGCTCGTTGCCCTCGAAGGTGGCCACCGCATTCGGCTGGCAGCTGTGATCCGTTATGGATACACCCAAGTAAATGGCAGTCGCTATTGAATTCATCTCCGCATCCAGTATATTAAAGCCGTTCGTAATGAGCTGCAGGCACATGCAATTATTGTCATCATTAGCAAACATTTTACACATGTGCATGCGGACAGGTGGCAGCAACTACTAGTTGGGCAGCTAGCTGGCAGCGTGCCCAATAAGCAGCTGCCGACATTGTCTGCCAAAAAATAAATGCAAAATGTGTTTGCAGCTGTCCTGATTGGCAAGAAGTACGAGGACTTGAGAGGGATTCCCTTGTGGCATATACCACCTGTGACTGCTGAAGTTGCCTTTACATATGTGGACAGTTAGAAGGCAAGTAATACACTCTTCTACTCTTTGCAAACAGTGTATAGAAATGAGGCAGCATCACAGTGGAAGCTAGACAATTAGAGCATTCGGCTAATGGAAATTCCTGAATTTGTTCTTCGATTTAGACTCCGACTATGTCTCAAAAGCATGTCCTGACTGCATTAACTTACACGGCCATAAATGCTCATCAGTTCGGTCATGTTTGGCACTGTGCTGCTGCTGCTGCTGCTGCTGTCGCTCATCATGTCCGTGAGCACGCCGTGCAGCGATTCCAGATGCTCCAAGCGCTTGGGATCGTTCTTAATCTCCGCATAGTCTGCGATTGTTAAGGTTAATGGCAACATAATACATACAGCTTTGTTTTCAGCAACTCACGCGACATCAGATCACGAAACTTGCGAGAGCCGTGCTCCGTGTAGTACCCGCGCTCCAGATCGCCGCCATGCTCGAGGCGCAGTATGAGCCGGCAGAGCATACGAGCCGCATCGGGCACAATGCGCGGCAGGACGCGCTTGAGGAAGGGGCACTCATGTTTGTGTAACGTCCACGCCTGCTGCTGGCAGGTGCGATTGCAATAGGATACATAGCGACAGTTGGAACACTTAAGCACCTTTATCCTGCAGAAAGGATGTCAGAAACGGAACATATATGTACATACATATACAGCATTTCTACTCACGCCTCCAGACAGTTGTCGCAGCGTTCCAGGCGATACTGCGACTTCAGCACATAGGCAAAGGGCTTTTCGGTGAGAATTCGCGTGCCGCGTTTAATAGCTAGGGATTTGGAACTGGTTTTGGATGCGGTTGTTGAGGGCGTTTCCATTGCGACCACTGCTTAGAGCATAATGAGCACACGCACGCACACCTGCCGATCAACTTATAAATATTGCATTTTCCTATATTCAAATTTAAATGTTTTTGCGGCACCTATTTCTATATTTAGCGAACGGCGCACAAACAAATCTCAATCTACGCAAGCAAAGCAACAACAATAAATGCAAAAAAAAACAAAAAAAACAGCTGCTCTGGTCGCACTCAGAGCTACCCTGCAAGCAAAACATTGCACGTTTTTGTGATAGGTAACGCATGCTTTAGCTCTAAAACTGCTCTTTTTTGCGCTGTAGTTGTGCTAAAGATAATATTCAAATTTTGAGTTACGAGCACAAGTTGATTTACATTTAAATATGCACATATTTATTTTTCTTTTATGATTTACATTCCTAGTGCTACAGGAATACTCGCATGCATGCATACATTACTGCAGTACTCACAAACTCTTAGAAGCCAGAACATTAGTGACATTCCTGTGACTCAATTTTATAAAAACTAACTAAATACCACAAAGTTAAAATTAACACACTTATGATTTAAGAGAAAAACAACATATCATAAATAGCCTCACTAGACTTTTGACAGTAATACAGCAATAATCAAAACAAGATATATATATTTACTATATACTGAGCGACAGATTGCGCCTTCTGCCCACGGTGTGAGAGCGCACCTCCTCATTTTTACGTCAGTATATTCGTGACGTCACATGCCAATGCTTTTTGCTATTTTTTTTAATGGGTTTGATCAAACTAATAGCTTAGATACCGATTTTGCGCTTTGAAGTGCTTTCTGCGACTTGGACCAATTGGGCTCACGTATTTTAATAACCGCTGTATTATTTAGCAATAAGATAACCGAAATATACATATAAACCCAATCGGATTAACAACAAAAGAGTTCCACATAACGGGCTTCCGTCATTTTCCAAAGATTGGGCTTCGAATTTCCTATATCCCATCGTAGTACTCAATTACATCCTAAGAGGAAACTACTGTGCAAATGTCAGCTTTGAAGACATTGTGGTAATGGGCCCTTAAACTGTTTTATCTATATGTAGATAAATGATAAATATAGGTCACTTGTATGAATAAAGGAACTGGTGCAAGTTTTCATTTGGGAACCATCAAAACTTTTTATTTATTTTTGTAGTCTTATGTATTTTAGCAAACTCAGCTTAGATAGCAGACTTTCAATTAGTGAAATTAAAAAAAAATAGCGTTTTACAGTGTTTTCGTTCTTTTGTAACTTGCAATCCTCTCGCTTGCATCCCCGCACACAGTTAACACACCCCACACACGATGTTCCGCGCTTAATTGTTCTGCGGCTTGGACCATTCCACACTTAGGATCAAGTGATCGTAGCCGTGACCGTTGAGTATTTCGATGGCCGCTGCGGCATCCTTGCGCTGCTTGAAGTGAACATAGGCGAAGCCCTTGCACAGGCCGGTGTTCTTGTCGCGGGCCAGGTACATCTTGCTCTGCGGGCCAATCTTCTTGACCAGCTCCTCCAGATCGGCCTCCGTCATCGACTCGGACAAGTTGGAGATGCGTATGGCAGCCGTATCGTCGCGTCCACGCATACCCATGCCACCCTTTTGGCTGTCCTTAAGGAACGGTGGCACATACTTTCCGGACTTGGGCGCATCGACGGCCGCAGAGGCTGCCGCGGCGGCCTTCTTCTCCATAAGATTCGTATCCATGGCTGTACCTTTGTATGGGCAATTGACTGACCAATGCTCGCCATTGCAAATACGGCACTTGGCAATGTTCTTGGTGGGATCCAGAAGCGGGTCATTGGCCTTCTCATCCTCCTTGGAGTTGAGGAACTGCATGATGATCTCCTCGGACACCATTGTAGTCTGCGAATTAGGACCGGGCTTGTCGTTCTTCGATTCACCAAATTTGGTCCAGGTGCGGCGCTTGGCAACCGTTTTCGGCACCACCTGTTTGGATATTTTATACGTGCGCACGACTTTCGTTTTCTTATCGTCCTTGTTGTATTTGTATTCCGTCACATATTTGTGGCCATTCTCAACCGTTTCCGTTGTTGGCGGCAGGCCGCCGTAGTCCAGCTCCACCTCATCGGCCCAGCTGGATTTGATTGTTTCAACGCCCGGCATCTGGAATTGACAAATGTTAATCAGTATATTGGTTTGCCGATGTCGCCGTGATTCGTTCGCATGTATTAACCTTGTTTTGCTGTGCAAATGGACAACGAAAATTTAATACAAAATTTCGCCACGAGTTTGCAGATTGCGTCCGCACCACGAAAAGAGTCAGTTAGGGATGCGAGATAATGGTCGATAGTTGCCTATCGCACAGCAAACGATATTGATTTGAAGAGTTGCTGCCAAACTATCGATTACAGGACGGTAACAGAAATGGAAAATGTATTTTCTAAATTTAAATCGCTTAGGTTACCAGCTTGTGTGGAATACTTACAATTTCTCATTTCAGTCTTAGCAAAAAAAAAGTAAGTAATCAAAAGTCAAGCTTTATAGTTTAAATTAAAGGGACGAAATAACAGACTTTGTACTATAGAGTCAAAGGACTACAGATGAACGAATTTAATATGGTTGCTACAAATTATCTACAAAGCGGCAGATAAGAAGGGTTGTCGCATAGCTTTTCTTGTAGTCTCTCTTTCTGTGTCTACATAAACGCAATCCCGAGCTTGGAACTGTGTTAGGCGACATACTCAATTTGCCCGAACGCAATGATTTTTTCATAGTCTCACAGATATTAAAAGCTCAAATTTACAAAACAAATTTTTTTATATTTGGTAAGTTGATGAACTCCCAAACTCTACCATACTCTGGCAAATGCAGAAATGAACATAATGTGCAATTGTGATAAAGCCCACCGTCGGCAATCCTCACGGTATGCAAACATCAAATATAAAATTAATTTAAACAAGTGGGAAAGGATTATCTTCGGCGTGCCGAAGATTCTATACTTTTTTCGAACCTTTAGGCAATTTTCACTCTGCCAACTGCAGCACTTTCATTAGCTGTAAAAATTTATATCTATGAACTTAAATTTTCTATTGAAATATTAAATTTATTTCCAGTTGTATGGCAGCTATTAGATATTAGATCCGGCCGGCTCCGATCAATGTGATGTAGGCTTGAATAACAAGTATCTGTGCAAAGTTGCATCGCTATAGCTTTGAAAACATGGGATTTATGGCTAAAACCGACTTCCAGTTGTATGGCAGCTATAAGATATAGTGGTCCGATCCGGCCGGCTCCGACCAATGTGCTGTCCCCTGGAATAATAAGTCCCTGTGCAAAGTTGCATCGCGATAGCTCAAAAACTGAGGGACTAGTTTGGATACATACAGACAGACAGACGGACATGGCTAGATCAATTTGTTTTGTCATTCTAAGCATACTGGCAGTAACTTTTGGGGGTCTCCATCGCTTCCTTCTATGCGTTACACACTTCAGCACAAAAAATATACTATTTTGCTCGAAAAGAGTATAAAAAGCAGTTAAGTCTATTCAAGTCATTTAAATTTGTTATTTTAGCGTAACTTAGATATTATCGGAATATGTTTAATTATTTGATTCTTCGGCTGACGATGGAACTACCTTCTTAGTTTTCTTGGCTTAAATATTTTTTGGTCAGCAAAAACACTTTAAAAAAACCTACAAAAAACATTATACAAAAAACCAAATTTTTAATTCTTTTAATTTAAGGATTTAAGAAAAAATTATAAGCACAAAATGAGAAGAACAAAAGAGGATGTGTTTTGACCAATTTTCGAAGCAGACTGGATGCTTAAGGCAATCCCAAGGTGTATTTATAGTAAATCGGACCCTCGAAAATTGAGCACATCAAAGCCTACTGCGATGTAATGTTAGTAAGTGTTCGTAATTTGATTCCTTATCGATATAGGCAAAATTTTCAATACAGGTTTTATGCATGTAAATACTTAATGAGCATCTTGAGCGTATGCCTTAGCAAATGCTTAAGTTTTATAATTCTGGTTTATTTATTGATTTCTGTTTCTATCGATATGGCCAGTATTGTTTTAACATATCTTAGCTTAATATCGAAAGTTTCGTATGTAAGTATCGAAATAATATCGGTATGCCTAAGTGCATCACTAATTTATAAATTCTTGCGATTAGAAAACATAGCTCTTCACTTATATACAATAATAATAATAAGTCTGCCAAAACAAACATTTTTCTTACCTAATTATAAGACAGACGACTACCTCTCGAAAAGAACTGCGCCAAAAACTACGTGTATGGCCAAATAAATCACTGTGCCCAGCGGGTAAACCGTAAAATGTAACAATACACACAACACAAAACAAAAAGAAAAACGGAATAAATAATTAAGCAGACGACGACATAGCAAGCGTTTGCCGATAAGAAATTGCAAGGTTTATAGGTGAGTGGCAACATGAGCTAGTTTTAGAGAATCAGTCAATAGCAAATTGTTTATCCGGATACAGAACACAAAAATTCAAACAGAACAAATTAAACAAAATTGACACACTAGTTTCGAAGT